>CAUYRT010011488.1:0-27096 GCA_963574885.1 Lepilemur ruficaudatus
AATTGGCCAACTAAAGATATATATAGAAAAAATGAGCCGGGCATGGTAGCGCATGCCTGTAGTCCCAGCTACTTGGGAGGCTGAGGCAGAAGGATTGCTTGAGCCCAGGAGTTTGAGGTTGCTGTGAGCTAAGCTGACGCCATGGCACTCACTCTAGCCCGGGCAACAGAGTGAGACTCTGTCTCAACAAAAAAAAAAAAAAAAAAAAAAAGAATTGTGTTGCTGTCCACATAGTTCTATAAGTCAAATATTGATAGCTTTAAATAATTTTAGGGCATCAGTGAAAATTCAATTTAAAAAACCTTGAAAATAATCTTTCCGGGTGATATTTGAAAAGAATACTTAATTGATAAACATGAAAATTTACATCTTCAGGTTCCGCTATTTCATGTGTTAACACATTAATATCACTTAAACATAATATGGCATCTATAATCATTAACAGTTTGAGTATAAACAGACTAATTTTATAATAAACTGCTGGAAAGAGTGAATATTTTATAAATGACCCAAAACTTCAACATTTTTTGATAATGGAATAAGAAAAAAATATATAAAAGAGAAAAGCCCATTTAATTAAAGAAGAATCTATGATGATCTAGCACAAGAAACTTATTTACCTGAACAAAAATATTGATAAGTACATCCATATGTCTAAATCAAATTGCCTCTATGTAGCATATTACTTTTATCAAATGCTATCTGAAATTATAATTAAATCATAACAATTTTACCAGGTTAGACTGTATTTTGTGAATTAAGTATTGAAAACCTAATTGACTAAAAAAATTTCTTACTCCTATATAAACTGATTTTTCTATAAAACCTTACAAAACCTTACTTTTGCATATGTTATCTCATTGTCAGTTTGTTCTCATTGCGATAAGACTGAACGCTATATGATATTTTTGTTTAGTGTTTGTCTTTCGGTTTCTAAGTATAGTCACTAACACTAAACGACACCTCATTTTATTTTAACAGTTAGGAGAAAGTCAACATATTAGAACATCATTAAATTTCTGCATGGCCCTGTCCTAATTCAAACTGAAATTATTACTGTCACACAAAGTATTCCAAAGAAATATTTTAGTTCATGTCCTTAGAACATATTTCATTTTTATCACAATGGTTTCTTACAAATTGAACTTATTAATGATATACAATTTGAAATTTAGCTTCTGATTCAATATTATTTCCCTAAGATACGATCTAATGCATGTTCCGCAACAACTTGCTGAATTTGGCACATATATACACTCTGAATAATTAGCAACAATCTTTTTTCTTTCTTTTTAACAGGTTAGTTTATTTCACCCTACAAATAATTACGTCATCGTTGCATTTACCATAAGCAGATAAAGTAAAATACTACTGTAAAATGATAATATAAAATAGTATTAAATAAAGGCCTCTAGTCAATTCAAATAGTTAAAGAAGTCAAATTGTATGATGTGTAGCCGTGTGTGTGTTTGTGTATTTGCCAAAATAACTCTCTGACTTTTGCCCACTTTTCTAACAATTGCTTTACCTTCAACAAAACAAAAATCTATTCGCTCACTTTGAACTCAACTTTGAAGAATTTCTCATTAAGATTCTGTTTAAACCCAGTTTTCAGAATATCAACAAAAAAGCCAAAATATAAATAGACAGGATAGAAATGTTAATCAAAAATTTTCTAAAATCTATTTTTGTTTTCATGCAACTTACCCATAAAAACAGAATAAAATAGGACTTATTAATTTCTCAAGTGTCATTTTCCATGCAGCAGATATAATAATATAGCAATACTTACATGTTCTCTTCTCCAACAATGCAAATAGCAGAAAGTATTTTTACTATTTCAGTCATCATGTTGGGTTGTTTGGGGTCAATTGCTCTTGCCAATAGTAAAAGGCTTCTTTCATCTCCTAGAATCCTTTGCAATCCAAACTGAAGAGAGAAAGAAAGAAAAAACCTTCATTCAAAATGTCTGTAAAACATAGCTTTAATTTTAAAAAGCAACTTAAAATGACCTTCCAAATACCCATACTTCCACAATGAGGTTCTACCTAATTAAATGAATGGCCATCAAATGCAGTTATTAAATATTTGCCTTTGTTTTTTTAATTTGAAATGACTGAATATTGGAGTTTTTGCCCCTTAATCAAATATGATCTCCATTATCCTGCCCTAAAAACATGGGAACAATCAGTATTTCTTCAACAAAGAAGAACATGTAAAGCACATAATGATATGATTTTCTAAAGTAATTCTATGTCATTGGGTCTCCCTGGATTTGTCAGGAATTCATGGTTAAATTGTCCAATATGTTTGCATAGAAAATTAAGGTGAACAAATAGGGGAAAATGTTTTAAAAAAATCTTGTGTATACTATATTCCAGTTAAAGAAGCAATAAACCTTGGTATGGATTTTCCCATAACTTCTCTCTCTTATGTCCCAATTTCAGGCAGCTGTGCTGCATTACAAAAGCTATGAACAACAGAAATGGCACCTGGGTTTTATTAAGTGTCACAAGTCAATAGGCTGAGAAAATACCATTTTATTTTCTAGGCATGGATATGTGTGTGTGCGTGCACACATGTGCATGTGCAAATTTTAGTAAATAAGAAATGCTAAATAAAGCCTAAAACGTGGGTTTCCATTACATTAAGAAGGCAGTATTTTCATTGATCTTTGTTCCACAAAGTATTTCTCAGATTTCTTATAAAATATGTTTGCTTTGTTTCATAGTCTAATAGTGAAATCTGACAACATTTCATAGAAGCAAAATGTCCATTACAAGCCGACCTTTACTTAAGTACCAAACATATGAACAGTTCCATGCTTCCTAATTTAACTTGTAAAAGAATTTGGAGGGGCAGATGGGGAACACAGCTAATGCTCTTAAATGTGACTTTACCATAGGTCACAATAAGTTAGGAAACAGGTAGAGATAAAACAACACCAAAAAAATAAATAAATAAATAAAAGGCAAAATAAAATGGAAGGACAAAATGGGAAAGAAGCAAAGAAAACAAAAGAGGTAAGTATGTACAGAGGTGGCCAGGAGATAGTAAAAAGTAAGGAATGCAAGTGAAAAACACATATGTAAAACTGAGAGGTGAATGATTACCATGCAATTACCAAACTTAAAATAACAACTTTAAAAATCAGACTGAGAGTGAAATCCTTTAACTTTTCAGAGTTTTATTTAATGTTTAAAAGTAATTTTTAATATGTAGGGGCATACGGAAAATAAAAATGAAGACATGAGAAATATATCTGGCAAACTACCAATCCAAACATCAGAGCAATATTATAGTAATGGAAGTTAAGAAACAATGGGTTGCTTTTTATGATCCTATTATTATATGCACTGGATAAGGGAAAAGAGCGTTTGAAGTAGGTAATCTCTAAATTCCACGGGGCCAAAAAAATTTGATCTGTAAATCATTTCAAATGAAAGTTTCATTGCTTGATTTGGACAATTTATTCCAACCTGAAATGGATACATCACTGTATATTTTCTATTTGAAATGCATATTTTATGCCTATTGTTTCACATGTCTATAATTTAAAAGATCTATTTATTCATGTTCTGAGCAGCTATTTATAAAACATTAATATGACCTAAAACTCAACCTTAATTTAGAATAACCTAAGTCAAATCATCACGCTCTTCAAAACTGCCAAACACTTAAGAAACTATGTGTTGACATATTAAAGTATCTCCTGTGAAAGAGGTTTTATAGGAAATCTCACTAATATGACTTTCTCCAGTAACTATTCTGATTACAATTACTTAGCATCCTGAACAGCTGTGATAGTTGACAACACAAGTCAAAAAGAATTTAGAACAAAGGGTCCTATAGCTAAATTTACAGATGAGGCCACTGATAACCAGAAAAATCAAGTAATTTTCAAAAGGTCACTCAGCTTATTAGTGGCAAAGCATGAACTATATCTCCTGATTTCTAGTACTGTTCTCTTTCCATTATGTCACTGTTTCTCTCAATTGAAGAAAAAGATCCATGTTGAGCTGTGGAGAAGCAATGTTCATTAAGTACTTTCCTATTAGGCAACAGATTCTGTATAACTTTGTAGCCAAAGACTAAGAGCACAGAAGTTGAAAAATTCTATACTATTATTGTACTGATGGGAGTCTTTCCATAAGAAAGTTCCAGAAACAGCACAATTGGAATATTCTATGTGGGAGTCTCACGTCCACGAGCAAGCTTCCATTGCACGTGCTAATGATATTCTTTGCTGATATTTGTGAACACATAAATTCTTACATATAAATCCATATGCTTAAGAAAGACTTTTGCAGATTACTTTAATACACAATCTTATTGCATTGGTTACTAATAGCTATGATTCACACTTGGCAAGGTTCTGGTTATTGTGATATTTACTTCTCCTAAATATTTTGGGATTATTATAAAACACCATGTCAAGAGAATTACGTAATTAAGTGAATTAGTCAATGGTATTTTATCCCTAGGTACATAGCACATCATTTCTAAGACAGTAACAAAAAATAGTTTATAGAAAAATTACTATAACTTCATAACCTGAGTACAGACTATTTTTAGAAGAAAAATCACTGTCTAAAAATTCACAGGGTCCCGTATAATACCTAAAGTGAGAACAAGACTAGTATGTTTGCATAACTGCAAAAAAATCCACCAAAAAATATTTGTGAAGCAAAGTATATTATAAATAATATTTAAATGAAACTTATGATTTGGATCATAAAGATTCTTCTGTAAACTGGATAAGCACCCACTATTTTGTCTGTTTCATATTTTCATATTGTAGGGCAAGTTCTCACCTTTTGTGACAAAGGCAGAAATAAATACTACTTACCTTATTATTCATAAATGCTTTGAGGCACTGAATAAGTTTATACTGATTCTTCTTGTCAATATTTTCTTGCCTAAGTAAAAGAAAAACACATATTACGTTGTACCTAAAAATTTCCCCTTTGGTGATTTTATTCTTAATGTTTATTCTTACTGTTTTTTGTCCAGAAGCTTTTCCAGCACATCCAGTAAGAGTCCAAGACCTTCATGGCCAAAGTTGTTAACCCAGCTAAGATATAAACAAACAAAAAAAGTACAAATAAGTTTGTGTATTTAAAACGTTAAACATCCAAAATCAAGTTATGGTTTCAAATCTTATAAGTCTGTCTTAATATCACTTATCATTCTTGTTTCTACTCCCATTGCTTTAAGTATTGACTCGATGAAGATAACTCAGTGATCTTTACCTCAATCCCAGACCTCTCCACATTTTTTTTCTTTATTGGAAGTATAATTTACATATCATGCCTTTACTCCATTTTAAGTGTACAATTAAATGATTATTAGGAAATTCACCAACTTGTACAGCTATTCACATACATCAGTTTTTGATTGCCCCATTACACAGCTCTGCCTTGGTTATTTCACCAGAATCATATACGTAAAGTTGAATTTATAAGCTGAATTTACCTTTCCCCGTCTCTACTTCCCTAAATCAACTCCTCCTCCACTCTTCGATAGTTAACATCACTACCCTTTGAATACTTCAGACTTGAAATACTAGTATAATTTTTCGAACCCCCATCACTTTCCCCTTTGCACTTGCTTTGTTTATTCACTCAACAGATATCTATGGAATGTTTACTAAGTACCAAGCATGTTCTAGGTGATAGAGATATAAAAGGCAACAAAACTAAGCCTGTACCGTCATGGAGCTGGCCATCTAGAAGGAAAGAGTCTGAGGGTGAAGAAATAACTAACTATATAATAAATGTCAGTGTTTTGATGCAGTTATGAAAAATAAACCCTGGAAAGCAGAATAAAAGGAGTGGCAAGATGCTACCCCTTCCATGTGTGATCAGGGAAAGATTCTTTGATAAGGTGGTATTTGAGCAGAGACCTGAAGGAAGTGACTTTTCCAGTAGAAGGATTAAGGACAAACTGGGTTCTAAGATGTTAGCTAGTATAATTGGAATGCTACAGGAATTGTGAGGAGACCAATGTGGCAGGAGCTAAGTAAGCAGGGTTGGGAGATTAGCTGGAGATAAAGTTCCATGTATGGTAGAGGGCTGGAAGACTGATCACAGGGAGCTTGATTTGACTTTCTGGCATCCAGTCATGCATATTCTACTTCTAGAATGACTCCCCCAAATAGCCCCACCCTTCCTTTTCAGTGTCTATGCTAACATTCTAGTTTAGCCCTAGTTACCTTTCCTTTAACATGCCTGGAGCTTCCCAACTGGCATCTCCACAGCTTCATTTCTGTCTTTTATTCATTTTACCAAATGCCAGATTAAATTGCCCTTAACCACAGTCTTCTGTCCAAATATTTCCCCTTGACTACTTAATGGCCCAACATTCTGACCTAGACTCAATCTACCTTTCTAGCCTCAGGCATCAAAGCACAGGCACCAATAAAACCAGGTAAATTATCATTCCTGAAGTCCTCCCTGCACTTCCCTTCCTTGTGTTAGCTCATTTATTCTTTCTTCCCAGAAGGTAATGCCAACCTCCAAGTCTCAAATTGGCTGTTTTAAGCCATTAATGTTTTTCTTCTCCAACCAAAAAAAAAAAAAAGGTTTTCTTTCAAACCCCCATGTAATCTTTAGCTCTTACTGCTTGATGTTATGATTCTTGCCACAAATGTCTTACCCACCCACTCCAGATGGTAAATTCTCTAAAGACAGTTATTTTATTCATCTTTCTACCTTCCATAGTGCTTTGCAAAGTGGTTTATATATATTTGCTAAATAAATATTTATATGTAGTCAACACTAAATAAATATTTGCTAATTTAAGTTTAATTAAATTTACTTGCTTGAGTGGTTAAGAGAATAAGTAGTCTCATACTGCCCAAGAACTTCACAAACATAAATCAATATATTGCAGACTTCTGTGAAGCAATAAGTAAAATGTATACTCTATATATTTAAGCCACATCTATATTTCCATTCTAGCCTTCAAACTATCTGTTTCATATCTCCCTAAGGTAAAGCTTATCAACAAGCAGAGATCTAAATTTCTGAGAAAATATCAGAGACATCAGATTGCTGAAGAAAATATATTAAAAAAAATAGCTCATATTCAGAACCAATCACATCCACAATATACACAGAAGCTCATTATAAACAAATTCTGCTTTAATTTCCATAATGGAAAAGAGAAAAAAATCAATATGCCATTGTAATAATAATTGCAGCAAGCTACTATTCAATGGAGTCATGTAATCATCCAGTGCAATGAGCTATTTTCTCTAAAGACTCTGGATATTCAGTGGGGTGGTGGTGAGGGATAAGGGGACATCAGCTCTAAGTATAATATACTGTATTTAATCTATCATAGAGAAAAATCAGCAGATATCATTATAGCACAATATACCCTACAGCAACCTTAACATATTAGGAATTCTGAACAAATTTATATATATAGCTCTCAATATCTGCCTTGGCATTTGGGAAGATGAAATAATCTGCGATTTCTTTAAAATGCAACATTTATAAAATGTTTTTAAAATTCTAAATTTTACTCATATTCTCTTTACACCTAGTACTATTAAAATTATTAGTGTTACTTCTTTCTTGGTGTAGGGAAGCATTTGACACAGAGCATGATTTATATTCGTTCACTTGAAATCAGTCATTCACACATCCTAGACTGTTTCAAATTATGCAGTTTATGGTACTTTGATTTCATTCACTGAAAATTACTATTGTCCTTGGGAAAAAAATAGGATACAATGATGAAACTTAAGTGTGAGGACGCAGGGGCTATTTATTAGGTTAAGTATGGAATGTTCCATTTCCTTAAGTACTGAGTTTCACAGTTGGTATCTCTGACATTTCAATTTGACACTTCTTTTTCATTTTTATCATTATCGTGAAGGTACATCCTCATTCTTTCAAATGCATATTTTGGCTTGTGATTATCTTTCAAATTTTTTAGAGCAACTTTTGTGAAACCATGGATAAGTCAAAAACTCGTGTTAGTTTTTAATATGAGTTCCGTTGTGGAACCAATGCAGCACAGACAGTTCGAAATATCAACAAAGTATTTGGCAAGGATGTGGCCAATGAATACACCGTAGTACATCAACGATGGTTAGAGAAGTTCAGTTCTGGTGACTTTAATCTTGAAAATGAGACCAAAGTGGATAATGATGAGCTGAAAGCTGTAGTGGAAGTGAACCCATCTCAAGACTGCTTTACACACCTTCCCAATCATACTGTGCACTCTGATTGCCACAGGACAGAGATGAGGAATCCAGTTGAAGCAGGTAAATTTGGTATATTTTACAGAGTATGCAAATTCCAGATCTAAGTTATTCAGTACTAATTGGAACATCCAGAACTATAAGAATCCAGTTGATGATGTGATTTAAAATCTGACTCGGGGACTGCAGATAATGGCAGATAAAGACATAAATTTTTCTGTAGTATCTTAGCCCTGAAATAAGAAATCGAAATTCATCATGGACTTTAAATTTATGAGAGTCATAGGAGATGCAGAGAACAATGAAGAACCAAACAGAGGAAACACTGGAGATAATGATCTTTTATCATTTCCATAGCCACCCTATTTTTTTTCTTTCCTTGGTACTGAGGTATAATTTCACATATAGTAAAATTCATCATTTTGACAAATATATAGTCATATCACCATCAACACAAAGAAGATATAGAACATTTTCATCACCCCAAAATATCCCCACTTTCCCCTTTACAGTTAATCCCTTTTCCCTACTTCCAGAAAAATGGCAACTACTTATCTGATTTATGTCCCTATAGCTATGCTTTTGCCAGAATGTCATAATAAATGGAATCGTATACTTTGCAGCCTTTTGTACCTGGCTTCTTTCACTTAGCATAAATATTATGATATTTAACCATTTTGTTGCACATATCAGTAGTCCCTTCCTTGTTATTATACAGATATAACACAATTCGCTTATCCATTCATTAGTTGATGAACATATCAGTTGTTTTCCAGGTTTTGATGATTATGAATAAAGCTGATACAAACATCCACATGTAAGCACTTGTGTAAGCATGTTTTCATTTCTCTTAAGAAAATACCTAGGTATTTCTAGCTATATGGAATAGCTAGGTCTTAGGGTAAAAGTATATTCAATTGTTTAAAAAACTGCTGTCCAAAGTGGCTATTCCATTTGGCATTCCTCCAGCAAAGTATTACAGTCCTAATTGCTCCAAATCATTCTCAGCACTTGATATTGCCAGTCTTTTTAAATTTAGCCATTCTAAAAATTGTTTACAGGTAAATAAACTGAGAAGCAAAGTAGTTAAGTAACTTTCCAAACATCACTCAACAACTAAGAAGCAATTCTAGGACTCAAACCCATGTTTGACTCCAAAGTCCATGCTTATTTTAACCGCATCCTTAGTAATTACTAAAATAGGACCAGTACACGATTTTCTATAACATCTGGCTAATAGCTCCACCAAGACCTCAATGAAGAAGAATTAATGGTCAGATCTTTACTGAGTTTGTATCTATGTATCTATACCTCGACATACAAATATATGTTTTCATTATTTAACAGCTTAATCCATTCATTTAGATATAAGTGTTTTTAATCTGTGTTCTTATTTTCTTTTAACATCCTCAACTTCATAAGAAATCTAGCAAATACTGGTTAAGAAAAGATACCTGGAGACTCCAACTAAAATTTTCAGTCAAGATTTAGGTAAAGCAGTTTATCAGAAAGAACAGGGCCAAAATGTAGCTTACACATACTTTTTTCATGGACTTATATGATCCACAATCTCACTGTTTTAGGTATTAACATATTGGTGATTTTATGATATCAAGTTACCTAAGTTAAAGAGTTGTCTTGACATGCTATACATCAAAGTTTGTGGTTACTTGTCAGGAGACCAGGTAAAACAAACGAACCACCCAAACAAAAACAACAGAAAGACCAATCAGGAAAATTAATGTTTAAGTAAGCAAGAAGACAACATTAGATCTGAAGACTGAAAAGGAAGTCAAGAAGATTATATTGGGAATAAGAGGTCTGACCCACAGTAAGACAGTATTTTCCAACCATATATATAAAAGGCTTGGCTGTATCTACTGGGAAGTCTAACATCTGGTATATTGCTCAAGAAGCTAAAAATTAAAGACCTTTTCTCAAGTATACTCAAAGATCAAGAAAACATTCCACCATTAATCAACGGACTATGCTGTGGCACCACATGGCTGTATGGTTAAATGCATAAACTTTAGAGGAAAACAGATCTAGGTTCCAACCTCATCTCTACATATTCTAGCTGTGTTACTTTTGATCAATTACTTAAACTCTCTAAACCTGTTTTCTCATCTTCAAAATACGGATGAGAATAGTACCTACATCTCTTTAAGTCTTTGTGACTATTAAATTAAATAATATATGTGAAACATCACAGTGACACTAGTATTAAAATATTTTTAAAGATGTTAAAAACCAAAAATTTGAGTGCTCTTTGAATCTTTTATTCCAAAATGCAGTATGAATTATCATCTATCCTTTTTAATAATATTAACAATTTTTTATCACTTAATGAAAAGTATATTTGTTTTCATGAAATATGCAGAAGACTCTAAACTCAGACTTCATCTACTGGTTGATTTTAATATAAAACTTGGGCTCAACGGCTTATGTCTGTGGTCCCAGCTACTTGTGAGGCTGGGGCAGGAGGATGGCTTAAGCCCAGGAGTCAGACGCCAGCCTGGACAACATAGTGAGACCCCATCTCTAAAAAAATAAATAAATAAGACTTCATAAGTTAACTATTTGGTACTCATCCTCAAATGTTTTCTTTAACTTGTCACTATTCAATTTTTTGTATATGTAATTTTGAGTATATTTAATGCTGTCCAATTCACATCAGAATAGACATCAAAAATACAATGGTGATAGGGGAGAGAATTTATAGTTCATAAATAATCCTGACGGTAAAAATAGTATCAAAATATATTAAAGTTTTAAAACAGAAATCTACCCCGAGCTTTCAGAAGTTCTGAGGTCATTATTTTTAAAGGACCCATTTATCAGCATGATCAAAGGAAAGAAAATCTTATACTTAATGAAATTATCAGAAGATTCATTTAATCCTAAATCCAAAAGACAGCAAGATTCTTATCTCTCAAGCTCCCCAGGGTAAAACAAATGAAGAGAACTCTCTATAAATGTACCTACTGATGGAGGGAGTAAGATTCTGCTTCCTCATAGATCCATGTTTCACAGTTTCCCAAAACCTCAACCTTTCACCCACAAATTAGAGATTCAGACTATGAATTATTTAGTTATGTTTCCTTTAAATATAACTTAAAATCAAAGATTTAGTGGATAGATGAGTTCAGTACACTGTATACAACAGAGATATAATAGTATATAGTGATTGCATGTCCATTTATGATTAGATTGCACAGATTTACATCTATCTTCCAAAAGGGTTCAAGCTAAAATTAGAAAATTCTATACTAAGTCCCATATAAGTTGTAAAGGCAATTGGTCTCATGTGAAGGAGTCCAATATTAGTTATGTCATCCCTTTATCACTGTTTGTGCAGGGCTAAAGGCTACTATAGAGGGTTATGTGTTCTGTACAAAGGATTTTATTTTTCTCTAATGGTGTTCTATTCCCATGCGTAATCTCATACTACAATCCAAATCACTGGAACATCAAATAAAATGAATGATAGTTCAGAGTTCCCTGGAGGAATTAAAAAATTTGGTAAAATTATAACACACGAAACAACTAATTCAAAGGGTTGAGGAGATTTTAAAGATTATTGTAAATGGTGTTTTTTGTTCTTAAAGGAAAAAATCTTTTTTTAATACCAGTGTTATCAATGTAACGTTTTTGAATGCAACTAAAATCAAACCTTAGTTATATACACTTATGGAAAGAAAAAGAGCTCCGTGTGATTAAAACCAGTATGTAACCAATATGCAATACGAACAGTATCATAATTCAGAACATGGACTGATATCCCCAAACAGTAGCCAAGAAAACTTTAGTATTTTTAGCTTTAAAGGACAATTTATTCAGCTATATCAACATCATAGATAGTTCCACTGTTAATATATATATATCCATTAAAAAATGTTTAAAAAATAAACTAAAACAACATGGATTTGTATATGCTATGACTGACTTGGTCTTAGCCCAGTAAAAACATATATCCACTCAGATTTGTCTTCATGAAAGTAAACACAATAGCGTTGCACACTCGAATGTCCTTGGAAACTACTCACCATGGTAGATTAATGCATGAACTATCTCTGACCAATTATAAAATATCTATTTGATGTAATACTGCCATTTCCAGACATTTGTGTATAAGCCTTTGAAGCATGACATTCACTGAATGTTTATTTCACCTGATTCATGGAAAGGTTGAATGCGTCAATTTTCCAGCTCTGCCTTTCAGTGGTTTTTACTTCAGTGTTGTGATAGATTAGTTTCCTTAGAAAACACCAAAGACATTCCATCTTTCTCTCTCACTGCATTTATTCTCTCCATCAGTCTCATTGGAAAGATCTTGCTCTGTTTCATGCTACTCACACATTTTTAAGAGTTCCTTACAAAGGAGAAAATGTACACTCTTTCTAATTGCTTATATTATATAAAAATAAATTTCCTTTACATATTTACAAAAAACTGTAAATGCTCAAATTACATATAAAAATCTCAAGGGCAATAGCTTAAGTAAAATTTTTCTCTCAAAGAATCAAAGTTCCACATTCATTAAAATCAATTTCTTAAGCTGTCTGAATTACTTTGGAGATAGCCTAAGAAATGGCTGAAGCCCAAATCTGTTTAAATGCCCAACAGGCTAGGCAATAAAGAATATTTCCCTCCCCACCTTTTAAGAATTATTGTTAGAAAACTATAATAGCAGGTCTTACCCTATAGTAATGATGGTAAAAAAAATTACCAAAAATGTGAATGAAAATGAACATACACTCTTCAGTATCAGGTAAACAGGAGGAAGCAAGGGGAAAGAGCATTCCAAATATTCAAGCAAAAGCTAGTCATGTTTTACATCTTCACGTGTTTGAAACTGTGGATATAATTATGTTAGGACACTTACTGAAGCTGCCTTCTTAGTGATATAACCAGTCAAACTTACAATAAAATGTTAACTTCTACAAGAAAAATGTATTGGTTTATTTTCCTAAGCTAAGTAATAGAGTTAAAATTCTATCACGCACTCCACAGGACGTCCAATTTCTTTCAGTTTAGCGGAATTTTGTTAAAATGAACTTACTCCAAGAAATCACATTCCTAATCTGTAAGCCCTGGAAATTAAACAGAGCTGACACTGAGTTTAACTGTCATGAATAAGGTAAGAAAGAAGTTACTTGAATGTAATGAAGAAAACAGAGCGACATCAGCACATACTATCGGGCACATATCCTTTTTTCCTAAGCCAATTTGCATGTTATACTGTCTGATTCTGGTGGGCAGCAGAGAAGTTAAATGAATTTTCTTTCGCAGTAACAAGGGTAAGGAGAGTTGAAGGGTAATTGCTATTTGATGACTGAACAACAGAAATGTAACAGTCCTTCTCACCTACCAGGTGCAGCACCAAAAACATATAATTAAAGACTCATTACAGAGTATGATAGCTACGTAGACAAAGATCAAAGAAATTTAACGTTCACAGATATTTTTAGCACAATACAACTGCAACCAAATCTAAAAAGAATCATTTTCTTGGGTCTTCATTGTGGATATCAAAAAAATTTCAACACGTCCAAATGTTTTTTGTCTCAGAATGTGATCTGTAACAGTAATTGTGTCAGTCTTTTCTGGTTTATTTTTATATTAATATTTTAAAATCCCTTCCCCCTAAAACTGAGAAAGATACTGTGGAGATTATGGGTTCGTCTATGTGCACATACATGCATTCTTAACCACAGTAAATTATCTAGTTTGCTTTCCACGTATCATATGTTTTTTTTTTATGTTACCCTTTATTCATGCCCTCTAATTTCTAGATTTTCATTAGCCCTTGAATAGATAAGGCATTGTAATTTTAACCTAAGTAAAAACATACCTTCGGTACTCTCCAGTTCTAAGTCCGAGGAACTATGAATTAATCCTGATTCTTGTCCAAAAAATCACCTAAACTTATAAAGCATTCCTTAGTATTTGTGTTTCAATGTGTATAAGTTTATTGTATATTATATGTAAATACATATGTATATATAATATGTGTGTATTTTTACATGTTTTTAATTGGCAAATTAAAACTATGTATTTATGGTGTATGTGATGTTTTGATATATGTATACATTGGAAAATGGCTAAATCAACCTAATTAACATATGCCTTACCTCACATACTTATTTTTTTGTTGTGACAACACTTAAAATCTACTCTTAGAGATTTTCAAGTACACAACATACTGTTATTAACTGTCATCATCATGATGTACACAGTATCTCTTGAACTTACTCCTGCTAACTGAAATTTTGCATCCTTTGACCAATACAAATATCTTAATATAACCATCTTTAATAAAATTTCTGAAAATCACTGAACAATGAATATTCAAAATCCTTAATAGCCCCACATTAAACAACTTGGAAATTTATAATATCTTAATTGCTGAAATAACTTTGGTCTCCTTCAAAATAATAAGGCCTTTCTTTACAACTGAAACAGTTAAAAGTCAAAACAACTAACAATTTAAGTTAACAACATGGATTTTTCTTCATGTACAAACCTCCATGAAAGAACACACACTAATAAGAGTAGCTTTACTGGCTGCAAGATCAAATAAGTTACTTCATTTTACAGATGAAGAAACTAAAGAAGTTTAGTGACTTGTCTTAGGACATAGAGCTTCTTAACAGCAAAACCATGGTTAGAACACAGCACTCCTCAATTCCTACATACCTTCCATTAAACTGTATTATGAACAACTAACATAAAAACCATCAATTAGTGGCTACAAGTTTAGTTATTTTCCTTTTATGAATAAATATTGGACAAAAGTTAAAATATATAAAAAATATCACCAATGGATATATTTAGAAGTGAAAGCAACACCAGTGAAGCACATGTTTCTTTCTTTTTACAATAATTATTCATTTGGGGTCCATCTTCAAGGTAAGGAAAATTTTAGATAATAAAAACTTTGGAGATATCCAAAAAATATACTTTTTTTTTCTGTTTTCCATGTACCAATGAAAAAAATATTTGCTTGTTCAACATAGATAGCACAGCCCTGTAATACTGCAATTCATTACTATGGGATATAGACATATCAATGAAAGGCAGATCTTTAAATATTCACTTCAAAAATATATAGTAATTATTAGTTGACATTTGGCCTGACACAAAATACTGCACGGGTATTAGGAAGCATCTGGAAAAAAATGAAGCTACTTGTCTTTAAATTGGTAATAACAGTCCTCGGTTAGCCTTACTTTCTTCTTTACTCAGTATGAATGATGTGGTCAGCCATTTTAAGGTTGTTTCCTACAAACTTCCTTGACTTCGTTATCCCTTTGTGGATTGCCTTATTCACTTTGATTGCACTGAATTTTCAATAAACCCAGTGACCTTGTTTGCCAGACCAGTCAAGTTCCTCTATCAATTCATGTCTCCAAATGGAGTGAAACCTGAACTAAAGTATTAGCAATGGAAACGTAAAGGCTACGTAAGAGATACCACAAGTGAAAAAATGGGCAAATGTGATGAACAAAGAGTGTCTAAGATGACTTCGAATCATACACAAAAGGATCGGAGCCAAAACCTTGAATGGACAGATGAGCCCTCTAAGACAAAGAATATACTGAGGATTATTTTTTAAAAAAAATAGTTAAAATACTACTATGTGATTTCACATCTGTTGTAAGCTCACAGATTAAAAAACCTAGCATCATGCTTATATATAAGTACGTGTCCAGCATGGTGCTTCTATCTCCACAGTACTATTTGATAATTCATATTTATCTAGCATCCTTCATATCAATGTTTCAGAAATTTCATCACGTATTTGAAAAATCAATCTGTATATGCAATCTGTTCTTGCTTCTCAAAATGAAATCCTCTATAGCTATCTGTTCTTAACTTGTTTTACTCCAATTTTCTAAGCTCATTTGAAAGAGCTGGGAAATGCAGTAAGGTGAATACTTGAATCAAACTATGGTCATCAGAAAATTAAGATGTGTGCTTTCAACATGTAAATAATTATAATCTGTAAACAATACAAAATAGTAGAAACTAAAATTAATGAAAAGCCCACATAATAACAACTGATCACAGCACATCCTGTATTCTATTCCCAGGACAAAGTAATGATGAGCAAATAAACTGACAGAGACGTTTTTTAAGGTACAAAGTATGTCATAAGGTCAGAAAATACCCCCAGCTCAATGTCTCATACCACTTACATCTAAAGTATTATGCCATTTTAATCAATGCTCGTAATGCTAGCCTCAAAGGCAGTACAAAACTCTTAAGCATTTTCTACATCAAAGAAAAATTCATTAATGCTTATATAGTTTTAGTGCTGGATCCATTTCAGGGTATTCTTATTCTTTGACAAATATTAATTCATACATGGAAATTTATGATAACTCAATTTTTTAAAAAATCTGTTTAACTACAGCACTCCAGTCTTCAATACATTTTGATGAATGAATACTGAATGCACCAATTTAAGAAATGATCTCCAGGAAACTCTCTTGGAAACTGGCATCAAGGGAAGGACAGTACCACACAGAAAACCTAGAGCAGTACCCAGTACTCGGGCAGTATTCTCCAGAAGAGACAGAACTGGAGTCGTTCTGCATATTTTCAATAATACTAGATGCTGCAGAACAGACCTAACAAATAGGAGGGGGTAGATTCTGGGTGTCCGAACTCTTGAGATTTATATTCATATGGGAGGCCACTAAACTACCTCACCTGAAGCTGATTTAGTCTTTTAAAGTACACTATAACATTATGCTGTCTTCTATATACTGCCTTCATAGATTCTATCTCAACAGAAGATTTTCAGGTTTAAACTGCCTGATGTGAGAGGCTATACAATTACAGCTTTGCTGACCAGGTGGGAAATTTCCCCAAATTAGCTGTCCATTACCTACCACCAGTCGAACAGCTGGGGTCATAGAGCAAATACTGTTATCTAGTGCACATGGATCTTCTTTCAATCAACCACACAGAATACCTGCACTCCAGGTGCTAGCTGGCATCTTAATTGTGAATTGTCAGCTATCCAGCTTCTATCAAAAGTCCAGCTGAGATGACAGATACTCCAAGGGGAGAACCTCAAGCACATTTCTCAAGTACACCTTGGTAGCAGGTTAGATTACTGGAAAGCTGCATACCAGTATTATTACTCCTGGTCTTTGTAGAAACATCATAACCTTGATTTTTTTTAAATCATGGCCCTATGCAGGAAATGGACATTCATAGAAATCCTCTGTACTTTACAGAAAACTATCAAGGACTCACTCTACTGTGTTGTTCAATATCTCTCATTTAAAGAACCACAAAATAAAATCTTCTGAGCGCCAAATCAGGAAGAATGTCCTTCCTAAAAAAAATAGATGCACTGTCATTCATCAGTTAACAGCTATGTCTCTTGATACTTTTGCTTTCCCCCCACCCCACCCCGTGGATACAAGGAAACTTGGAACTACACAAGTCATTAGCTGGTCTTGTCCTAGGCTTTTTGAAAAGTACCACCTTCCTTCGATATTTCCTTGGAGCTTGCATTTTTACCCTCATCTTAATGGTAATGGGATATCTACATCTCTTATTATAGCTACAACTGCTTTAGTAATAGTCCCACAATTTAAAACTCTAGTAAGTGCTCAAGACATTTATTTAAATTAATTTATGTAACTCAAAATAAAAATATTTCAAATGACACATATTTATAAGCATTTCTTCCCAAGACTAATTTTAAATATACAGAAAATGCAATAAAATGTATATAAAATGTTTTAAAATGGAAGGAAGTTAGTCTTCTCTTAAGAAATCCGTGTAATTGTGGGCCTAGACTCTGCTGCTAGATTTTATATACCTTTATAACTATATATCCAGCTATACATTTCTAATTATTTTAGATGATTATTATATAAAAATTGGCTTTCTAATTTAAAACACATCATTTAAATGAGAAAATGCATTGCCTTGGTGGAGCTTACATATGTCATGTAGTAATAAAATAAATGCCAACACAAGAGCCACTATTTATCTTAATGCCTGTAATAACTGCTCTGACTAAAACAATACTTCAAAACCTGGGTCACTATTTGCTGTGCCTAATTCTTTTTAAATATAATATAGGACACATAGATCTAGTTTGCTGCTATTATGTGATATAACATTGGATATGTCTTAAGTCAAAATTTTGTTCCGAAGCTAATAATAGATGATTAAAAATTCAAGGTCACTTAATATTTATGGTACCAACTTATTCATATGAGCTTAGATATAGTTGATATTAATTCAAATTGTTGACCATAATTTTAACAAAAGGCATATAAATTGACATAACTGCAATGAATGTACTATTTTCTCTATCTATAAATGTACTAGAGTTATTCTATTTAATAAAATGATTAATGCATTTGAAAGTTAAAGCAAACAAATTCAGACTATCAATACTAAAAAACCTGCTTTAATAACAGTGCTCATAATGCTGCTTTATGAGATGTGCTCACAATTTTCAATCCTGTTCACATATCTACATTGTAAAAAAATTGTCCTTATTATTCCAATTTTCATAGGTAGTCCCCTGCAAAATGCTCTAAGAGTATTGATCTGCACCTACCTTTATATTAACTTTCTAAGTAGTTTTGGCTGCTTTGCCAAGCTTTTAATAAGTTTAATACAGGCTGCTTAAATAATTATTAACAGCCATAATCCAGAAAGTGCTTTCTATTCTTAATTTGTATTGCTGTCAAGATGCAGCTATTTTCATTATGATGATTATGTTAAAATGTATATTAATACACAAGAAAAATATGTTTAAATCTAAAGGGAAATAAGAGAGCATCAAGTAAAAGCAAACATTCCAGAATAATACAAATAAGTGCACATTTACAAACTCTAAAAGATATTTTATCTGTTTTCACCTGCTTGGAAACAGTGGCTGAGGAAGTTATTATCACAGGAAGTGAACACAGACACTTGCCTTGAGTTTGGCAGATAACTAGATCCCAAGCAAATAGTTTCCTAGTGGGATAAAATACCCCTAAAACTGTGAGGCAATTTCAGCAACAACTCTGAAAAGAATTCTACACCATCACAACTCTGTGATACGATTCTTCAAAGCAGTATTTGCTGTTTTTGTCATGTGCTAAGAAATCTTAGTGACAATGATTTATTGCTGTACATTTCTTTGGATCTTCATAAAATGTATTGCCAAATACCTATACATCTTGTAATGGGTTGGCTGGGAATAAAATTGTTCAAACTCATTGGTCATTTCTCAGCAGGCACTGCTTCCTTTCACAAACTTTAGAAAAGGAATAGAAACAAAAATCTGTAAATAACGTAGCTCTCATTCTAAATCATATACACACCATGGTATGTGCAAAGTCTAATAGAATTTGTGATGGCAAGATTGGGATTTATTTTAAAAATGCATGAATATTCAGGGTGTTAAACAGAGTTGCAAACATTCAATTCCGTTAATTCATCATGTGACTGTAAAAAAGACTATTGTGTAAAGCATGCTATGTTGTCTGTGGCTTATAAATATGATTCAAATCAAATAGGTTTCATTCCTATGTGGAGGAAGTTAACGTCATTCTTTTTCTGATTACATCTAAAAATGCATGGCCACAAAATAGTGCCAGATTAATGCAAATTCATTTTCACTGCTGGAAAAGCACAGATTGTTACTGATGGTGGGTCAATACCCACATCAAATCACACATTATTGTATATAAAAATCACACAGTATCAGCCATCACGAAACAAATAAGAGGGCAAGAGGGTCTCTTCCCCAGAGAACACTAAAACCTAAATGAGAAAGGCAGACATACATGCATGAAACTATTACAGAGCATAATCAGATACAGGTAAATGCATACAGTAAAAAATCAATGTAAAGGGAAGGTATAGTAAGGGAGTGATTTGGGATATGACCAGTTAATGATGGTTTATAAAAGGCATTTTTAAATATTTGCCTTCAGCAGAAAATAATATAATGAAATGACTTTCTTAGCACCTTTATCTTCTGAGTGATTAAATACCATATGAATTTGAAATTCATGACTCCCATTTAATATTCCAAAATGATCATGCTTTGAGAATTGTTTAGTAAGGCAATTAGTATGTATGTGCATGTGGGTGGTACACTTATCTATTTTGTATTTTACTAGGGTAAAAACAAAAAGAATATTTTTTTTAGAAACCAGTTATAACTGTGGTAAGGAGGGAAATCAGCCATGAAAGGGCAAATGTCCAAGTTCTAATGAACAGCAAGTTTGAAAAATAGTAATGCAACAGAGTTTTAGAAACTGGTTTCTTCAAAATTAAAAGAAATTATAAATATTTGTCTGAGGTTGGGTAAATATATTTATAAGTACGACAATAATGGAATGCTAGGAAATCTTCTAGCCTTATGGAGGAACATTTTTTTCGCTCTCCAAAATAATTTCTCAACACTAATCTTCTAGTTCCAATAGCAAAGGTAATAGGATTGAAACTAAGCAAAACAGAATATACAACACAGAGGTTTAGAACTGGAAGGCTCCAATCTCATTTATCTCATTTACGTATGAAGAAACTGAGACCCAAAGAGGTCCACTGACTGAACCAAGATCACTACAGAGAGTGATCAAGAACTAGAAATTAAATCTCATAACTCACATTCCAGTGTGACTTTATCATAACATGCTACCTCTCAGAATTTAGTACTACAGAAAATTTTGCTTTATAAAGGTAACAGGGCCAACAAAATTTCATTTCATTAACGATGATAATCCTACACAATTTTATTTTTCAGACATTCTGAAACATTAAGTTATGTTGTTACCTAGACAGGATTTAGATTATTTGTGCTATTTCAATGGTTTTACAGATAATTTTTCTTTGCATAATTGTAGTAGGTTGAATAGTATCCAACCAGAACCTCAGAATATGACCTTATTTGCAAATAGGGTCTTTGTAGATATAATTAAGGTTCAAGATAACATTGTACAGTACTGGATTAGGATGGGCCCTAAATCCAACTAGAATGTCCTTATAAGAGATGGAAGGACACAGAGACGTAGAGAAGGCCAAATGACTACAGAGGGAGAGATCAGAATCACACTGCCACAAGCCAATGAATGCCAGAAGCTGGAAGAGGCAGGGAAAAATCCTTCCCTAAGGCCTTTGGAGGGAGCTCCCCGATATCATCTTAATTTTGGACTTCAGGCCGCCTGAACTGTGAGAGAATAAATTCTTGTTTTGAGCCACCCAGTTTGTGGTAATTGTTACGCAAACCCTAGGAAACTAAAACAATAATATTCCAAGATTCCTGTTTTATTGCAGGAATTCTTTCACTGCTACATAAGACACTATGCATTAGAAGTGATTTACAGTTCTATAGCCTATTTTTTCTCTATTTTCTGTGTAGCTTCCTTCTTATATAAATTATTCTCCACTCTTGGATTTATCCTTGTATTGGTTTTCTCCATTTATGATTTTTTATTATTATTTCATTGCTTTCATTTACTTATTTGTTTCTGTCCAGTAGAAAGGCTAATTAGCTGTTTGCTATGTTGGTTTGGTTGCTCATTTGTTGGTTTCTCTGAGGGGCAAGCCTTTTTAAAATAGAAGGTGGTTAGAGAGTAAAATTTTATGGCTTATGGTGGGTTTAAATCTGGTAGAAACAGAAGGTGTAGTTTATACTATGGAATGGTTATAGCCATTTCCAAGGAAAAAATGGTCTTTTTAAATAAAAAATATTTGGAAGCTCTGCATTAGTAAAATTAAATAAATTTCTATTCTGCAGTTTTCTAAAAGCTTTTTAAATGCTAACATTCATGAGTTCTCAAGAAGGGAGCAGGGAGCAGCAGGAGGTGAGGGGAGCCAGCATCAAGGGTATTTACAGCAGTTGTTCGTCCATCCCCCCCAACATCACCTCCTGAGCTCTGCCTCTCTCTCTTCCCCCACAACCCCATGGAAAAATTGTCTTTCATGAAACCAGTCCTTGGTGCCAAAAAGGTTGAGGATCGCTGTCCTAGAATATTTCTCTTAGCACAACAATTCTAAGGAAGAAATATGCCCCTCATTGCCCCTCCCCCAGTATGATTTTCCACGGGACAGGTAACCTTTTTGAACAGTGTTCCAGAATTTTTTTAGGATTATGAAGACTTGAATTTTCAAAAATTTCATAATTTAAATCATAGGTTTATGTGATGCTATCCATTTGTGTTTTTCAAGAATGCCACTTATAATTTCTTTGCTTTCCAGAGGAAGAAAAGTTTATGCCTCACAAACCTTAAGCAATAATTGGTATTAAGATTTTATAAGGGCTGGCAAAGAGAGGCCATTTTCTGATAGTTTTCCTAGCAGTATTGATTACTGACAATGGTCCATTTAAGGGATTTTCTGTTTTTTGCACCCTGTTTTCATAATCCAATTAAGACAAATGATGTTCTTTTCTTCTACCTGACTAAATACGTATATAATATTCATACATATATGATATTCTATAATGGATATAATATACTCAATCAAAAACAGATATGTATTTTTTTCTTTCCTCTAAAGTAAAAAAACTAGCACATTGAAAGATACCGTCATTAGTCTCTGTGTAATTGAGGTCTTACTTTAATGGTCAATTATTTAAAGGTCTCACATAATTAATATAATATACACTAAAATGTATTATTACAACTATGATATAACATGTTAGCATTATATAGAGAAAAGAAAAAATTTATTCTGGATAATTAAAATTGTTAATTCTCAAGGACATAAAACAAAAGCTTTTTTTCTTTCTTTTCTTTTCTTTTTTTTTTTTTTTTTGAGACAGAGTCTCATTCTACCACCTAGCTAGAGTGCAATAACATTATCATAGCTCACTGCAACCTCAAACTGCTGGGCTCAAGCAATCCTCCATCCTCCTGCCTCAGCCTCCCAACTAGCTGGGACTACAGATGTGTGCCACAATACCCAGCTAATTTTTTCTATTTTTTTAGTAGACACAGGATCTTGTTCTTGTTCAGAGCGGGTCTGAAACTCCCTTACCTCAAGTGATCCACCCACCTCAGCCTCCCAGAGCACTAGGATTACAGGCATGAGCCATCTGACCCAGCTATCTTTTTCAAATGTACTTAGAAAAAAAAATCACACAGGAAAGATTGTGCAAAACCATTTTAATAAAACATTAGAATAAATTTCCATTAACCTTACTGCTTCATAGTCCTATGACTTTTTGTTTACCTAAGCTCTAAGAAAAATACCCTGTTATACATAAAACACAGTGTGTTACTAAATATAGCCGCCTCAATTCAGCACCACATTAAACTTACAGAAAGTCTGGCATCCAGGTACCATGCAAGTACAATAAATTGTAATTTAATCCAAATATCACATCACATTTGAAATAATCATTCAACTTTACCACATTTTAAGAAAATTACTGAAAGATGACCCTGCAAAAATGAAGTATTTATTTAAACACAGTGTGATCTAAATTTTAAGAAACATAAACCTGTGGTAATAAGAGCAAATCACACAAGAAGTGCTTGAATGGAGCATTCGAATTCACAAATGACTATTTTTACCACATTTGAATTAATCAATTACTATATTTAGCAAGAGATAACAATATGACTATAATAAGCTAAATCCAAACATGGAAAATAAGTCTAATGTTAAAACAAGTAATATTTTTTTTTGTTTTTGTCTCTTAGCTGGCTCCCTGACTGCAAGTAGTTTCTCCTATATGTAGATATTTCAGAAAAAGAAGCCCCCACACTTCTTTAAAAAGAAGGTTAAATGATAAATTTTTAACATTTTCTGTAGCCTTTCTCCCCCAAAATCATCCATCCCAGAGTGTTTCCATTATTTTGATGGTAAATTCTACAGAGTCCAGTCAATTTGTCCATCGCCATCTCCCTCTGAGCTTCAAATACAGTTAGAGAAACCGAACAGTTCAAAGCAGTTGGAAAAGCAGCGAGTTGCGAAAGGACGCCAGTTGAGATTTTTTTGTTCAAAAGTCCTACTTTCTAAAAGTCAACAGGTCGAAATTACTCACAGCTGGAGGCAAGGGCCTTGAAAAATGAAAGGATGCTTTTGCTTCCTCAATCGGCGCATCTGAAGTGCTCCTGATCCACAGTGGAATAGATGCGGCCCTCAGTGGTCAAGTAATCAATCGCTTCCTTGATGGCTTCGCTGCTCAGGTTGCAGAGCTGGATCTGGAGCTCGCGGATGCTCTTCCCTTCCTGTCTCGGGCACTCGCGAATCAAACGCAGCACCTCCTTCCGGATGAGGCATCTCTCCTCAGACTTCCTGACGTCATCCATTTCGGGGGGCGGCAACGGCACGCTCTGGCCAGCGGTCGCCTGACGGGCTTTATCCAGCGTCATGTGCGCATTGACCGTTTCCAGAATGTGTACGGTGAACTCATTCATGTCCTCCAGGACACGGATTTTCAAAACCTCGAGACCCCTTTCCCCCGCGGAACATTTAAGGATGCCAAACACTTTAGCATAGACTCCGACTGGTAGCGGAGTCGCCTGCTTGGCTTTATCTCTGCCAAGCCAATGCCAGGCCTCGATCGGCTTCGAGGTCATATCATCGATTTTGTAAATAATGCCGTTTGAAGCCCTCTCTGCGCACCTGATTATCCCCACGACGGAGACCCGGGAAACTACAATTCCCCTGATCTTGAACACATTGCCAACCAGAGTAGAGCTGAGCAGCTGGCTTACGTTACAAGGCACAAGGTCCTGGATTCGGGCCCTGGGTCTGGAGGTCTTAGCAGCCGGAGCTACACTTCCCTCAGACGGTTGGTCACCGCCTCCACTAGCTCCACCCTGAGCAGAGAAGCTGCCACAGCTCCCGAACCCACTCTTACTCATCTTTCGGATAGCTGAGGTAGAGAAGGAGGCGGCGTTCGGCGCTTGTCAGCGAGCTCCACGGACAGGCTTTGAGCTCGACCGAGGGCTACGGCAAAATGCTCGCCGCTTCACGACACGACCGGCTTCCCGCTACCAGTATAGCCAATCAGCTACCAGACTGCAGCTGCCTCCAGCCAATCGGGGCCTGCCACGTTCTCGCCTGATCCCAGAAGGCTTTGGGGTGTGCCAGCGGTTGCCACATTTTTAAAAGGCCCGCGTGTAATTTCAAGCCTTTCCCGCCACGTTTATAAAACCGCAGTTTTACTAGTCCGACCCCCTTCGTTTCTGAATGCCGCAACCCCTCAAGTCTGAGAGGAATAAAATCATGGGGCCAATATACTTAATTTGCTTCAGAAATAAATATATAATAATTATCTGAGTACACAAATAGATTTCCAGGTAAATGTCGTTATTTAACTTTTGGCTCTATATTTTATATGATCAAAGAGGTATTAAAAATGTTTGTATTCGTAAAATTGCACATTATTAGAGATCCAATTAACTAAATATATTTTTAAATATTTACAACTTCACAATCACACATTGCTGTTTTATTAACTAACATCAGACTTCAGACAATCTTGAGGTTAAAATAACATAATTGATTATATTTACAATTATATATATTACAAATTGTATGAATCATACCAAAATAAGAGCCACCTACCTGACAGGATTGCTGGTTAAAGAAACTCTCAGGGATTCTAGGCAGTTAAGAAGTTTCTCATCTGAAATACCAGATCGTAATTCATGAACATATTCTTGTGAAGACAGGGTGCACTCATGTTTGCTGTTTTTCAGCCCACCCTGTAAAATAAAAAAGATAACATTGTAGACAAACTACATTTTTTTAAAACAGTTCAAAGTAAAATAATACATAGAATATATAAATATGTTACTATATAAAAACGTGTGCAGAGTGCTAGGCACTTAAAAATTCTTGATCACAGAATTGACCGTGGCAAAATTGTGTTGTGTATATCTCAACATTCCCCTCACCTTCATTTAGAAGAAAATTATGCTGCTGGTGCTCATGACCTGAATAAAATATGCACTTGAATTGCACAAAGTGTCACTGACAGGGGGGCTTAAATTTACAATCCAGGCATCACGATTAACATTAGCTGGTCTTCCTTAACTCAGAGGATGGGTATTTAAAAATCATCTTATTAATTTTCCTAGTTAAGATATTTATATTCAATTCCACAAAATACACCAAAGAAAATTTAATAAAATATAAAACATTAAACCTAACCCAAATCTACTGAAAGATATCAGAGTATCAGTCTATCTTCAAAAACAAGTGAAACTGGCCGGGCGCTGTGGCTCACGCTTGTAATCCTAGCTCTCTGGGAGGCCGAGGCGGGCGGATTGCTCAAGGTCAGGAGTTCGAAACCACCCTGAGCAAGAGCGAGACCCCGTCTCTACTATAAATAGAAATAAATTAATTGGCCAACGAAAAGTATATATATAAAAAAATTAGCCGGGCATAGTGGCACATGCCTGTAGTCCCAGCTACTAGGGAGGCTGAGGCAGGAGGATCGCTTGAGCCCAGGAGTTTGAGGTTGCTGTGAGCCAGGCTGACGCCACGGCACTCACTCTAGCTTGGGCAACAGAGTGAGACTCTGTCTCAAAAAAAAAAAAAAAAAAAAAAACTCATATTGCAGTTCATTTGGGAATAAAAGCGAAAATATCTAAGCAAATCTTAAAAATTAGTCTTACGGCCGGGCGCAGTGGCTCACGCCTGTAATCCTAGCACTCTGGGAGGCCGAGGCGGGTGGATTGCTCAAGGTCAGGAGTTCGAAAGCAGCCTGAGCAAGAGCGAGACTTGTCTCTACTAAAAATATAAAAATTAATTGGACAACTAAAAATATATAGAAAATATTAGCCGGGCATGGTGGTGCATGCCTGTAGTCCCAGCTACTCGGGAGGCTGAGGCAGAAGGATCGCTTGACCCAGGAGTTTGAGGTTGCTGTGAGCTAGGCTGAT
>CAUYRT010011489.1:0-115536 GCA_963574885.1 Lepilemur ruficaudatus
CTTAAATTATAGCTGCCCAGCCATGTTAATTCCAACCACAGTAGCTAAATGAAAGGTGTTTGATTTTCCTTTTTTCTCTGTCTTTAGAAATCAAAAGGCTCATTTCACCCAGATTTAGGCAATGAGCTTCAAGAATTCTGCTTGTCTTGATGTCGAAATATTTTGCAAAGAAACCGGGAAGATTTTTATATGTTTGCCAAACTTGTAGCTCCCAACATACTTTCTTTATTAGAGAAGGCAAAGGTACAAAGGTGGAGTTCACTTCACGCTCAGTATCATACAGGCATGACCGTGAGAACTAAGTGCGCAAATACGATTTTGACATGTAGGAAATTATGTAACACACTGCCCAACTCTTGATCCTAGCAATAAGATGTTCACTAACTTTGAAGAAAGGAGAGTTAAGGAGTAAATAGATCCATGCCATATCATGTTACCTAAACCCTGTGAGTTTCAATTTCCCCATCCACGTGTAACCCGAGTAAGAATTGATGGGTTTGTGACCAACATTAGTGCACGCTGCATTTCACAGAAAGATTCTGCTAAGGATGAAATGACACACTGCAGACGAGGAGAAAATATTTGCACCTCACGTATCTGACAAAGGACTAGTACCTAGAACATACAAATAATTCTCAATCTCAACATTTAAAAAAACAAAATTAAAAAATGGGCAAAAGACATGATGAAAAATTGCAACAATGAGGCTATACAGACAGCAAATTATCACATGACAAGATGTTCAGCATCACTGGTCATTAGAGAAATTCAAATTAAAATCACAGTGAAATATTACTTCACATCTATCAGAATGACTGCAAGAAAAAGTAGTGGTAACACCCAGTTCCAGCAACGCTGCAGAACAACTGAATCACTCACACCTTGCTGATGGGAACATAAAATGATACAGTCGCTCTGGAAAATAGTTTGACAGGTTCTTTTAAAAGGAAATGAAAAATGGACTTACCATACAATCCAGGAATCATACTCCTGGGAATTTATCCTAGATAAATACTTATTTTCATGCAGAAACCTATAAACAAATGTTCGTAGTAGGTTCATCATAATAGCCCAAACCATAAACCACCCAAATGTCCCTCAGTGGATGAAAGATTAAACAAAAATTATTCATACGGTGGAATACTACTCAGTAATAAAAACGAAGAACCATTAATGCATGCAACATCTTGCATAAACCTCAAAAAAATTATGCTGAGTGAAAAAGACTGTCCCAAAAGGATACATGCTGAATAATTCCATAAATGTAGCATTTGTGAAATAACACCATTATAGACCTGGAGAGCAAATGCGTGGCTGCAGGGGTTAGGGATGAGGGTGGTGGGTATCACTATAAATGAGGAGCCAAGGGAGCCTTGTGCTGATGGTAAAGTTAAATATCTCGAGTGTAGCAGTGGTTACATAAAGCTACACGTTTGATCAAACTACACAGAACTACACACACACACACACACATGTATGCACACAGGTATGCACAGGTAGGGGTGCTTTATGATTGGTGAAATCTTAATAAGTTGTATGGCTTATACTAATATCAATACAAAAAAATCCAAGCTCTCTTTCCTAAAAACCTTGCTTTTGTTCAATTCACTCAAAAAGACTCCAAAGAGAGAATTGTCCTTCACAATTAGTCGGCATACTAAACACACTCTCCATCCCTCTAGTTTCCCTAAGTCCCTTCTGCACAACTGTTGCTCCCTGTTCTGACTTTTCTTTCAACTAAAACCCTGAAACAAAAACAAACACACGAAAAACCTCTCTCTCCCTCCCTCCTTCCCCTCATCTCCACAACCCTACTTCTCTCGCCTCTCCCAAGCACGACTGTTCCCTTCCTTCCACATGGCCCCACCAGTCTCTGCATGATCTCTTTATTATGTAGATCATTTTAGCCTATCTTGGATTATTTTAATTTACCTCTTTACCCATAATTAGTAGAAGTATAAAAACCTTCCAGATCCTGAACTTGCCAACAGGAAGATCCTGGGGGAAAAGAGAAGGAATTGAATATTGACAAGTCAATATTGTTTGTCCTTTTTATTATTAAGTGGGGACAAAGTTACCTACCACATTTATAGGTTATTATGAGTATTAAATAAGATGTCATAAGTAAAACACTTAGTACAGTGCTTGGTACACAGTAGGTGCTCAATAAATGACAGCAGTTAGTAACAGGAAGCAATTGGCACACAAAAGACAGTGGTTTTGGTGTTCTGCTATTTAACAATCCACAAATATTTATTAAGCATCTAATACATTCTTAGTCCTTTGCTAGTCCTACGAAATAGCCACAGAGATAATGTATAGAGCATAAATTGAAAAGATGCTCAATATCATCAGTTTTTAGGAAAATGCTCATTAAAACCACAAAGTGATAGCACTGCACACCTATTACAATGGCTAAGATGCCGAGCAACTGGATATCTCATTCATTGCTGGTCCAAACACAAAATGCGATAGCCACTGTGGAAAACACTCTGGCAGTTTCTCATAAATTTAAACATTCACTTACCACACAACCCAGTAATCCCACTCCTAGGCATTTATCCAAGTAAAATGAAAACTTATATTCAAACAAAAGTTGGTATGAGAATGTTTATAGGGGTTTTATTGTCCCACGTTGGAAACGACCCAAATGTTCCACAATGCATGTCCATATAACAAATTAATACTCCAAAATACAAAGGAATGTACTGCCTACACATACAACATGAATAATTACAAATGCATTATGCTATGTAAAAGAATCTAGACATAAAAGCCTAAATACTGTATAGTTCCATAGAGGCAAAACTATTGAGACAGAAAACATATCAAGTTGTCGGTGGCTGCAGGTGGGTGGAGGTCACAGGGAAATATTTGGGGTGATAGCACTGTTCTGTCTACACCTTGATTGTAATGGTGGTTATACAACTGGACATACTTCTCCAAACTCATAGACATGTACACTAAAAGGGGTGGATTTTATTGTATGCAAATTTACTCCAATTTAAAAAAAAAGGAAAAAAATTAAAGATAGCCCTAAAGTAAATGACACAGATCTTTGCCAGTGTATGCCACCAGATATAACACAGGGGAGGAGGCTAACACATAGAGATAAGAGAATCACATGCACTAGTATACAATTCGTGGCTGAATTATGAGGTTTAGAGGTAGGTATAAATTAAATTTAAAGTGATCGCTGACTAATGCGGGAAGGAGAAAGATTGGGCTTCAATGTCAAATGTCCAAGGGACGGGAAGGACCTTGCTGGGCAGAGAGAACCGACAGGGCATTTTTGCCGGAAGGAAAGCGACTAAGAAAACAATGAGCGGGAAGGAGGGGTCCTTACTTGCCTGAAACAGAGCTGGTTGTTGAGAGTAATGAGAAAACGATTTGATAAAGAGCGTGCAGCCAGATTGCGGAGGGTCTTAAGTTTCAAATACAGCCTGTAATAGGATTAAAGACTTTTCATAACACAATTACAGCAAGTTCTTGAATGGGAAGTTATCATAAAAAGCAGTATTTTCAGATGATTACTTTGGAAGTAGTGTGCCCTGCGTAAAAAGGAGAAAGTGACATTCTGACACACTGGCCAGGGAAGTCAGTACGGGATTTATGTTGCAGAACCTCGATCCCTTATAGCTTTTGAATTGACATCTTAGCTGATTGCTTCAATAATAGATATCCTGTGTTAAAAACAGAACCTTTGCATGTTTAGCAAGAGGGAAGCACAGCTGCCTCTAGCCATTTATTTCTACAGCTTCTGGGCGCGAGACGTCCTATACAGAAATGGCTGCGATGGGGGCCGTTTTCTTCTAGGCCTGTGGAGACGGCAGCCGTCTGGACTGCCACATGCCCCAGTCTTTTCTGATCTCATAAATGGTGAACACTCAGAAATCCTACAGAATAGTGCTTTTCTGCTCCACTGTGCAAATATATTTTGACCTGTATATAAAGTCACTGAACGAAGGACATCTCTTCCAACACTGGGAACGTCAGTGTGAATATAGAAGAGGACACTTTCAGATACTTTGGTAACTAACTGTCCTCAGGAATGCTTCAGCCATCTCTTCCGTAGCTTTAGCTAATAGTCGTTATGTAGAAAGATGTTGTAGTTAAATGACTAAAGCTTGGGAATTTGGGTTTCTTTTCAAATCCAGTATAAGACCCTGGAGAATATGTTCACTATCTGTTGCTGTAAAATTCTTCTCAGAATCCTTACAGGGACTAAGCAGTCTTAATTGTATGTTGGGTTATCATTAAAATACCCAATAGCTATTCAAAGTAAGGATGTCAAGATCAACACTCAGAGACATTGATGTTAAAGTAGGTGTGGCCCTGAGACTTCCTGAAATCTCTTAATTAATCCTGGGATGTGCTGTATTAAGAGAATGTCAAATGTCTTGCTGAGTAGCAAATAGACGAACCCTACAACAGCTTTGAGTAACAATGAGGCTAATATCAAATGTCCTTCATCTGCGAGTCCTAGAGGCCTTTACAAATGGCATAGCATTAATCTGAACATCACTCTGGAGAAGCATCAAATTAATTTCCACTTCAGAAATGGAACCCCTGAGAAAGAAGCATGTCCAGGACCACAATTAAACCTACTTTTTAACATACTTAAGGCCAGTTCTTACAAGCCATCTGTTCCGACAGCTAATTTTAGGCTCTAGGGTAAAAGAGAGCCTGAAGATGTCAAAAGGCAAAACGAACCATATTCATTCCACATTTTTTGAGCACATTTAAATATGAAATCAAATAATAGAGGATTACAGTTCTCAATTAGCAACATTCAGGAAACAGTATGGTCAGTGTTACGGTGAAAGTATAACTGAGATACGATGGAAATACATACATGAGAGAAAGAGGCAATCTAGAGATCAGAGAAGAGTTAACAGAGGAAGTGATGCTTAAGCTGAGCTTTGAAGGATTGCAGGAGTTATCCTTAAACAGAAGGCATGAAAATGGACTTTAGAAATGATAAATAGCATATACAAAGCATGAAGCATTAGTTGCTAATATCCAGAGTAAATATTCTGTGTGGTGGCATTTCAGGAGTGGTGATGGTGGGAAGCAAAGGACAAATTATAACAGGATTTATGTGCTAAGCTGAGGAGCTTAAAATGTAACCCAAATGCTAGCTAAGGGGTAGTTCTATGGTCAGTGTACATATTCGTAGGAGATCTATTGCTCTGTCAACATCATGATACCAACAGAGAGTTGTAAATGTAATCTGCAAGAACTCAACATGCAGAAACAATATCTCCTTCCAAATTGTATTGAAAATTCATGTTTTTATGTGCTTTATAAGATGCCAGCTGGTTATTTTGTCCATAAGTAAAATAAAAAGTTGGTGTACAACTAGCCCATCTCTGCCATGGAGTTTGGTGAAAGCAGAGATCTGTGGGGCATGGTAGGACAAGAGAAAAGCAAGAGATTTCAAAGAAAACAACCAGAAGTCAGTAATTTGTTAGACATAAGGGGGCTAAAGAAAAATTTATCCATTTCCTCTAAGTTTTCCAGTTTGTGTATAGTTGTTCAAATAGTCTCTGGTGATATTTTCTATTTCTGTGAAATAAGTTGTAATATTAATATCTCCTCTTCATTTCTGATTTTCTTTATTTGGGTCTTGTCTCTTCTTTCTTGGTTATTTTAGCCATGGTTTATTGATTTTGTTTATCTTTTCAAAAACCAGCCATTCATTTTATTGATCCTTTGTATTATTTTTAAATCTCTACCTTGTTTCTGTTCTAATTTTTATTATTATTTTTTCCTTCTACAAATTTGGGGGGATTGTTGTTGTTTTCTAGTTCCTTTAGATGCATCATTAGATTATATAAAGTTTCTGGACACATACAACCTAGCAAGATGGAATCAGGAGGAAATATTACAGAAAACTTGAACAGACTAAGAACAAATCATGAGTTTGATTAAGTAATAAAAAGTTTCCCAGCAAAGCAAAGTGCAGGACCAGATGGCTTCACTGCCAAATTCTATCAAACTGTCAAAGAACAGCTATTCTCCTCAAACTATGCTGAAAGATTGAAGAGAAGCCAATTTTTCCTCACTTATTCTATGAGGCCACCATTCCTCTTTTACCAAAACCAGTCAAGAACACAACAAAAAAAGAAAACTAGAGGCCAATATCCCTGATGAACATAGTGTTAGGATTGTTCCGAGTGGAACCTGAAAGGTACGTATAGGATGGAATACGGTTAATGGAAAACTTAGACCGTGATCATAAGGCTCGTGAAACAATAGCCGCAGGAGTCTGGAGAGTCCGGAGGTTGTAAATCTAACTCTGACAACAGGCAGTTGCAGAACTGGTTAATGTTCAGAAAAAAAAATCACCCTCCCCAAACTTCCATCCAAACCTCATATATGACCTACCGCTCTCCCCTTTTCTCCTGTGGACACTCTTTTGGTCTCCACCCATCTGTACCCAGATGCTCAAAATAAACAGCATTTTGCTACACATGAGGCTTCATGTGCCTCCCTCTCAGCTCCAGACTTAATACATAGGTGCAAATACCCTCAAAAAAATACTATCAAACCAAATATAACAGCACATCAAAAAGATAATATACAATGATAATGTGAGATTTATCCCAGACATGCAAGGATGGTTCAACATCTGCAAATCAGTAAATGAGATACATCACATCAACAGAATGAAGGACAAAAATTTTCATTTTAATAGACACACAATAAGCATATGATAACATTCAACAGCCCTTTATGATAAAAATTCTCAACAAACTAGGCATAGAAGGATCATACCTCAAAATAATAAAGGCCACATATGATAAACCCATAGCTAACATCATACCAAATACGGAAAAGCTGAAAGTCTTTCTTCTAAGAACTGGAAGAAGGCAAGGATGGTCTCTTTTACCACTCCTATTCAACACAGTACTGGAAGTCCTAGCTAGATAAGTCAGGCAATATAAAAAAAAAAAGGCATCCAAATTGGAAATGGGAAAGTCAAATTGTCCCTGTTTGCAGATGATATAATTGTATTTTTAGAAAAACCTGAAGACTCTACCAATAAACTCTTAGATCTGACAAACGAATTTAGAAAAGTGGCAGGATTCAAAATCAGCATACAAAATCTGTAACACTTCTGGACACCAATAATTAAATAGCTGAGAAAAAAATCAAGAAGGCAATCCCATTTACAATAGCTACAAACAAAAAATATCCAAAAAACCTAGGAATAAATTTAACCAAGGAGGAGGAAGACTTCTACAAAGAAAATTACAAAACACTGAAGAAAAAACTGAAGAGGACACAAACAAATGCGAAGACATCCTATGCCTGTGGATCAGAAAAAAAAATAATATTGTTAAAATGACTATAATGCCCAAAGAAATGTAGAGTTTCAATACAATCTCTATCAAAATACCAATGTCATTTTTCATAGAAATAGAAAAAAATAATTCTAAGATTCATATGTAATCAGAAAAGAGCCTGAATAATCAAAGCATCCTGAGCAAAAAGAACAAAGCTGGAGGCATCATGTTAACTGACTTCAAAATACATTACAAGGTTATAGTAGCCAAAATAGCATGGTCTTGGTGTAAAAGCACCAGACACATAATGGTGTTGAAAAAATTGGATATCCATAAGCAGGAGAATGAAACTGGACTCCTTTCTCTCACCTGCACAAAAATTAACTCAAGATAGATTAAGACTTAAACATGAGACCTGTCATTATGAAACTACTATAAGAAAACATTAGGAGAAATATTTCAGGACATTGGTACAGGCAAAGATTTAGTGGCTAATACCTCAAAAGCACAGACAACAAAAACAAAAATAGACAAATGGGACTATATTAAGCCAAAAAACTTCCGTACAGCAAAGGAAATAATCAAGAAAATGAGGAGACCACCTGTTGCATGGGAGAAAATAATTGCAAAGTATTCATTCAACAAGGGGCTAATGTACAGAATATACAAGGAACTCAAAAGTTAGCAAAATAAATGAGTAGACATTTCTCAACAGAAGACATACAAATGACCAACAGATACATGAAAAAATGTTCAATGGCACTAGTCATCAGGAAAATGCAAATCAAAACCACAATGAGATATCATCTCACCTCAGAACAGCTATTATTAAAAAGATAAAAAATAATAGATGCCACTGAGGATGCAGAAAAAGGGAAACTTTGATACACTTTGGTGGGAATATAAATTAGCACAGCCACTATGGAAAACAGTATGAAATTTTTTTTTTTTTAAAAAATTAAAAATAGAACTAGCCTGTGATCCAGTAATCCCACTACTGGGCATTTATCTAAAGTAGAAGAAATAAGTATATTATTGTAGTGCTACCACCCCAAGTCCATTAAGTCAGGACAAGGCTGGACAAAGGGAGGGAGGTGTGGACAAATACATTTTGAAAAAAAAAAAATCCTAGAGTGATCTGATGGTCTCCTGGTTAAGAACTCTTGCTCCATTACAAATTCTTTTCCCCCCAGGTGAGAAAACCGGCACAGACAGATGCCGTAACAAGCTCATGTTCACTCAGGCAGTTAGAGGGAGCTGGACCCCATCCCAGGTATACTGTGTCCCTAACAGGGCTCTTTTTACAGTGTAATGAAAGTCACACCACAACTGCTAGGCTCTGAATATTTTAGTGTGAGGTAAAAATGATACAAATGATATAATGATATGAATGATAAATGAGATATAAATGATCTTAGATATTGAAGTTTAAGAAAAGTTAGGTCCCGTGACTAGAACGAAATATGTTTTGTGTTAAACTGAATATACCATGTCTGCTTAGTCAAGGGAATTTATAACTCCTTTTAATGAATATTCTATATGTCCATAATTAAAAGGTAGGATTAGTTTATAATCTCTGATTCTGATAAAAAGACTATTTACAATAGTCTCAAATAAGAAACCAAATTCTGTATGGATTAATGGGAATTAAGGAAAAAGCTTTCAGAAGACAAATTTCCCACCTGATTTCCATGGTGTACTCTGCTTGGATATGTAATTTAACAAAATGTGTCCATGGGAAAGTCATCTAGTGAATTTCTTAAAAAAATTGAAATACTTTATAACTGATAACTTACTTTTATGGCTTTTTAAGGGCTGTGTTCCCACATTTGCATGATACTGACAAGCCACATGATAAATTCATGTTAGAGAAAAGCAAACGGACCTGCTATAGTTATCATTAATTAAAGGCAGCGCATTGACAGATACCTTCACCCAGAAACCTGGAACTGAAGGGTGCATTTTCCTTGCAAACAAACCAAGTTTCTACTTTACACTAGGGTCATTTTAGGAGAAGGCAAGGGAGAGAAATATTCAGCTACAATGGTCCAACATCTAAAATGTGTAAGCTTAAATGAAAAGAGCCTGACATATTGAAAGACCTCACTTGCAAAATGCATCTCTAAGGAGTTATGTTCTCTAACTGAGGAGACCGATACAAGATCCAGGAAGAACCCTTGCAGCAGTTAAGAGGCTTTTTAAAAAAATTAAATGATTTTCCCACAGGAGCATCCACGCAGGAATGAGCCGCACTAAAGGCCGTCCATCCTCGCAACGCCGGGTTGCACAGCAGACCCCCGGTCATCCGCAATCCGTCCGCGACAGGGACTCGCTCAGGGGCACGTGCCATACAAAAGAAGACCTCGTGGGCCAGAGGATGAGCGATAGTTACGAGAAAACATATAAAATGATGCTAAGGAGTGTAGGGACCTCTCCCGTTTCAAGTAATTTCTCGCAAGCAAAATGCTTAACGCCGGTCCCGCACTGTTCTTATTTCAGCTTTTCATTTTGCGGCCGGCGCTTCCTTCGGCCCAGCGCTGGGGGAGCAATTGTGTTTCCGCGTAAAACGCCAGTGAGTTTCCGAGTTTCGATCACTGTCCTTCTGCTTTCGCGTCTTCCTTCCATTTCTTCCATTTAGCACTAACGCTGCGACTCAATTCTTTAATCTTTCCGGCATACGTTTGGTGGCTTTGAAACTTCTTGCCCTCTGAGAGTAAAAGTGGCACATGGTGAGAACGATTTCTGGGCGTGAATTTGACGTAAGTGCGCAAATCGGTTGAATAAAGTAAAACAGTGATAAGCACGAGGGTAACATATTGCTAGAGTTGGACTCACCTGGATCATGCTGTCTGACTGTGGACCGCAGTGTGAATGGCCCTCCTGGAGTTGTGCAATGGTGGCCCCACGTTTTATTTTACTAAATGTTGATAATTTAGCAAATGTGCTATTATCCCTGAGTAGTCTTTCTGAGTCATTTTAATTTATTGCAGATTTTACCCTCACATCCTCCCTGATATCCTTACCTGCTCTAGACGTCTACATTTACTTTTTAGATGCAACTAGGAAATTGAAAGGAAAGCCTTTTAAGAGAAAATTTTAAGCCCCATTTATGACTTGGTGTGATTCCAGTCATGACCAACACGGAGTAAAGAGCAAAGACAGGCTGTGAAAAAAGAAAGCACATAATACGTTTTCAATTCGTCTGTGTCAGAACTCGAAACGCCTTTAAGATCAGTGGGCGGATAAACCTTGGAAACATTATGCTAAGTAAAGGGAGCTGGACCCAAAAGAAGCCACGTAATGTATGATTTTATTTCTATGAACTAATCAGAATAGTTAAATCCACGGAGGCAGAGCACAGGTCGCTAGTTGCCAGGAGTCGGGGGAGCTGGGGATGGGGAACAGCTTGATGGATGCAGGGTCGGTTTTGGGGCTGATGAAAATGTTTGGAACTAGACAGACCTGGTTGTTGCGTGACACTGTGAATGCGCTAGATGCCACTGAACTGTTCGCTTTAAAATGGTTAATTTTATAATATGTGACTTTTACCTCAATAAAAAAATAAAAATAAAAGGGAAAACTCTTCATAACCTTTCTGTAATACTAAAGCCATTTCTTAAAAAAGATTATTTAAAAATAAAAGAATTTTTGTGGGGAGGAGGCATAAACTTGGACCCCTGTTTGGCTTGCTCAAGGCACGAGGGAGAAACCTCTCACTATGTGCTCTTTCTCTGCCATGTTAAATTTTAAAAAATTAAGTTATCAGCAAATATTAAGGATACTACTACTCCTTCTCCTCCCATGTGTGTTACTGTTTATATGTGATCAAATTTATCAAGTTCTTCCTGTAACTCACTGGTCAATTTTTTGCTTTATAACACCTGGTTTCTGCTTCCTGCTTGGAAGTCTCTTTCTTACTCTACCTCTTGATAAGGTTATTGTTGATTTTTTCCTCTTTTTAGTTCTCTTCTTTCTTTCTTTTTTTCTAATTACACTGGTTAGTATATCTGATGCTATGCAATGTGCATTAATGACTTGCCATTGGTTTTTATAGGGACTTAAATAATAAAATATGGCAGACAGATGAGAAGCTGCAGGGTAAACAGGGGAAGAAAAAACAGTGTATGCACTAATTTTTCATCATTCATAGAAAGTTGGTAACACACACTATTTAAAAACAAATCAATCAATAACAGATGTTTAAGTATGTTATGTAACGATATGAAGGTGGTGGCATGTTGGGGCCCCATCTCCCCCAACCCACAGACTATCTCACAGGAAATGATTGTTAAATTTTTAGGAAATTTGCAAGTTGGTTGTTACATGAAACCATTATTAAAAATTAAAAAATTTTAATTATTACAAATTCTGATTTCTGGTCTGGCATAGAAGGAGCTTAGAAATCTTCACTTCATCCTAACAATAAGTAAAAGTCTAAACAAAGTGAGAAACCACCAACTTGTCTTAGATCCACCAGAGAAGTGAGGTCACAGGGCAAATCAAAGGGCAAGACTGGAGAGAGAGACAGGTGGATACAGAAAATTACACTTACCCTAGCAGAAATGTATGAGCAGAAACCTCTTCAGAAGCCAGTACCAGGGTAGGAAACCCTAAGCTATAATTGATGAATTGCTAGAAGCTCAGTGTGGACAAGCGTGAAGGGTAGAAACTGCAGGTGGACCCAGTTATAGGGGCCTCCTCACACGTCTGTGAATCTTCCCTCTAAAAGTTCTACTAGGTCCTCATAATGAATATAGAAAAAAAACCCTCATGCTTCTGGTGGGAAGAGAGGAAAAGTTACCATTCTGAAATACCCCAGGGCATTCTGTTGTTCTTAACAAGGCCTGCCCAAAGGAGAACTTTACCAGTGCCTGACCCTCTAAAGTTATATCAGAGCCTAACTCACCTAGGGGAGAGAAATACATACCTACAGCCCCCTTCAGCCATCCTGTCGCACCTAAGGAAAGTTGTGAACTTCACAGGCCAGGGCACAAGTTCACTGAAATACTAGGATTTAAGCCGAATGTTTCTCTTCTTCCCATACTTACCACTGCATTACTAAAGGCTTATTTATTGACTGTAGCTTCTTTTACACAGAATTTCATGTCTACCTTTTAACAAAAAATTGCAAGGCATAATGAAAGATAAAAAAAACCCCACAGTTTGCAGAGACTGAAGTAGAATCAGAGGTATAGTCAGATATGGCAGCGATGTTGGAATTAATTGACAAGAAATTTTTAAAAAGTGTGGTTAATATGCTAAAGTCTTTAATGGAAAAAGATAGACAACATTTAAGAGCAGACAAATAATGTCAGCAGAGAGATGGATATGCTAAGAAAGAGTCAGAGAAAAATGCTAGGGATCAAAACCACCGCGATGCCCTTGTAATGGAGAATGCCTTTGATGACATTTCATCAGTAGGGTGGACACGGCTGAGGAAAGAATCTGAGTGTGAAGAGGTGACAATAAAAATTTCTAAAAGTTAAGTTGGGGAAAATTCTCAGTCATTATTATAGACAGAAAACTATGGAAACAAAAAGCTCAGAGAACACCAAATGCCAAAAAAATTTTAAAAACCTTACACATGGGCCATCATATTCAAACTTCAGAAAATCAAAGATAAAGAAAAAATCTTGAAAGAAGCCAGGGGTGAGAGAAAACAGTTTACCTATAGGAGAGCAAGAACAAAATGTACATCTGACTTCTCCTCAGAAACTATGCAAGCAAGAAGAGAGTGGAATAAAATTTACAAAGTGTTGAGAGAAAAAAACCCAACCAACCTGGAATTCTGTACTCAGAAATTATCCTTCAAAACTGAAGGAGAAAAAGCGACTTTCTCAAACAAAATTGAGGAAATTTGTTGCCAATAGACCTGACTTGCAAGAAATGTTTTAAAAAAAGTTCTTCAGAAAGAAGAAAATTATGTAGGTTAGAAACTGAACCTACATAGAGAAAGAAAGAGTGTCAAATAATGAATAAATGAAGGTAAAATAAAAACTTTTATTTTCCTTATTCTTAAATGATCTAACAGGTAACAGGTTGTTCAAAATAATAATGGCAAAAATGTATTCTATTATGTATGTTTGTGTATATATGTATGCTTCTTTAGGTTTATGTATAAATAAAATGGGTGTCATTGATGATACAAAGGCTAGGGGAAAGAATTAGGAATATTTTATTACTATAAGGCACCTGCACTACCTGTGAAATGGTATAGTGTTATTTGAAAGTGGACATGGATTAGCTGCAAATGTATATTGCAAACTCTAGGGCAACAACTAAAAGGATAAAAATAAAAAAAAGAAAAAAGAAGTATAATTGATATACTAAGAAAAGAGAAAATATAGTCACATTAGGTCATTAAATATGAAATGTCCCATTTCAAATCAAGAGTTTAATTTATGATATCTCAAACAACAAGCAGTACAATTAACCAAGTATGCACCTAAACTATTGACACAGTTTTGCCATTTTACTGGTAGTTTTTCTATGCCAGCAGCAAAGAAGCCTGGAGAATGAGTAGCAATGAAATTGCAAAAGGTGTTTTCTGTAGCTTGTTGAGAATTGAATATTTTTTCTTGCAAGAAGTGGTCAAAAGCCTGGAAGAAGTGGTAGTCAGTTGGTGCAAGGTCTGGTGAGTATGGTGGGTGGCAGAGAGCTTTCAAGTCCCGCCTATGTAGTTTGGGCAGCGTTGCTTGTGCAACAGGTGGTCGAGTGTTGTTTTATAAGAGGATTGGACTGTCTCTATTGACCAATCTCGGCTGCTTAATCACAAGCATCCTCATCATTTCATCCACTGGTTGCAGCAGACATCTGCTGTAATCAGTTGACCAGACTTCATGAAGCTGTAGTGGATAATACCAGCATTGGACCGCCAAACAGACACCATTAGCTTTTTTGATGAATATTTGGTTTTGGACTGAATGTTTTGGCACTTCATCGTTATCCAACCATTGTGCTGAACAATTGCAATTATCAAAAAGAATCCATTTTTCATCATACATGACAATATAGTGTAGAAATGGCTGAGCTTTATGTTGTGACAGCAAAGAAAGGCAAGCTTCACGATGATCTTTTCTGACGCTCATTTAATTCACGTGAAACCCATCTATCCAGTTTCTTTACCTTGCCTAATTGTTTCAAATGATCCAATATTGTTGGAATAGCAATGTCAAACCTTGCTGCTGATACATGCGTAGGTTGAGATGGATTTGCTTCCACTACAGCTTTCAGCTCATCATTATCCACCTTGGTCTCAGGTCTCCCACATGGCTCATTTTTAAGAATAAAATCACCAGAATGGAACTTTTCAAACCATCAATGTACTGTGAGTTCATTAGCCACATCCTCCTTCCCAAACACTTTGTTGATATTTTGAGTTGTCTGCACTGCCCTGGTTCCACGATGGAACTCATATTAAAAAATAACATGAATTTTGGACTTCTCCATGCTTTCACAAAAATTGCTCTAAAATTTGTTGAAAGATAATCACAAGCCAAAACATGCATTTGAAAGACTGAGGCTGTACCTTTACAGTAAAGATAAAACAAGAAGTGTCAAAGTGAAATGTCAGAGATATCAACTGTAGAACTTAGTACTTAAGAGAATAGGACATTTCATACTAAACAGCCTAATATAAAACGCTCAATCAAAACCACAAAAGGCAGAAAATGTTTTGAAGGCAAAAACATAAACAAAAAACAAGGACAAGTTGAAAACAGAAATAAATATGGTAGATATTAATTGAACGATATAAGTAATCACCTTAAAGGTTAATGATCTAAGTATACCAACTAAAAAAACAGAGATTGTCAGAGTGAATCAAAAAATAAAACTCAACTATATTATGTACATGAAACTCACTTTAAATAAATACACATGTATATATTAAAAGTAAATGGATGGAGAAAAATATACCACGCTAATACTAATCAAAAGAAAGTGGTAGAAGCTGCATTAGTTTCAGACAGAATCAACAACAAAACTCCTAGAACTAACAAGCAATTATAGTACGGTTGCAAGACAAAAGGTTAATATACAAAAGTCAGTCACTTTTCTATATATCAGCAATGTAAAAGTGGCATTTGAAATCAAAAGCACAATACCATTTACATTTGCATCCCAAAAATGATGTGCTTAGGAATAAATCTAAAAAATATGTATATTAATATAAAACAGGGAAACTACAAAGCTCTGATGAAAGTAATCAAAAAAGAACTAAATAAATGAAGAGGTATTAAATGTTCTTAGGTAGAAGGACTCAGTATTTCCAAGATGCTCATTTTTCCCAACTTGACCTACAGATCCAATGCAATCCCAATCAAATCTGAGCAAGCAATTTTGTCAATATCAACAAAATGATTCTAAAGTTTATATGGAGAGTCAAAAGACTCAGAATAGCCAACACAATATTGAAGAAGAAGATTAAAATTGGAGAACTGACACTACCCAAGTTCAAAACTAACTATGAAGCTAAAATAATCAAGTGTGGTATTGGCAAAAGATTAGAAAAATAGATCAGTGGAACAGAACAGAGATTCCAGAAATACACCCACATAAATATAGTCAATTGAGCTTTGACAAAGGAGCAAAGGCACTACAGTGAAGAAGAGATAGTATTTTCAACCAATGATGCTAGAACAATTGGACATCCACAAGTAAAAAAAAAAAAAAAATTAAATCTAGACACAGATCTTACGCCCTTCACAAAAATTAACTCAAAATGGTTTATAGATATAAATGTAAAATTCAACACTATAAAATTCCTAGACATAGGACAAAATCTAGATGACCTATGGTTTGGTAACTACTGTTTAGTTATAACACCTAAGGCATGATTTATGAGAAAAAAATGATGAGTTAGACTTCATTAAAATTAAAAACTTCTGTTCTGTGAAAGACAATGTCAAGAGAATAAAAAGATAAGCCACAGACTGTGAGAAAATATTTGTAAAAGATATGTTTGATAAAGGAATCTTATCCAAAATATATACCCAAAAAAACTCTTTTAAAACTTAACAATAAGAAAACAACCTAATTAAAAAGTGGGCCAAAGATCTTAATAGATAGTTCACCAAAGAAGATATACAAATGACAAATAAGCATATGAAAAGGTGCCCCATATCATATGTCATCAGGGAAATTCAAATTAAAATGACAATTATACTACCACACACCTATTAGAACAGCCAGAATCTAGAATGCCGACACCACCAAATGCTGCCAAGGAAGTGGAGCAACTGGAACTCTCATTCACTGCTGGTGGAAATGCACCATAGTACAGCCACTGTGGAAGATAGTTTGGCAGTTTCTTCCAAATCTCAACATACTCTTACCATAGGATACAGCAACTATGTTCCTTGGTATTTACCCAAAGGAGTTGAAAACTTATGTTCACACAAAAACCTGCACAGGGATTTTTACAGTATTTATTCATAATTGCCAAAGGAAGTGATCGAGACGTCCTTTGGTAGGTAAATGGATAAATAAACTGTGGTACATTCCCACAATGGCATGTCATTCACTGTTAAAATGAAATGAGCTATCAAGCCATTAAAAGACACAATGGAAACCTGAATTCATATTGCTACATGAGAGAAGCCAAGTTGAAAAGGCTACACGGTGTATGATTCTAACTATATGACATTTTGAAACAGGCAAAACCATGGAAACAGTAAAAATATTAGTTGTTGTCAGGGATTGGGGGATTGGAAAAATGAAAAGGCAGAGCACAGGGAATTTTTAGGGCAGTGAACCTATTCCATGTGATGCTACAAGGGTGGATATATGTCATTGTACATTTGTCAAAAGCCCATAAAATGTACAACACAGAGAGTGAACCCTAATGTAAACTATGCACTTGGGCGATAAGGATGTGTCAGTGTAGGTTTATTGGCTGTAACAAATGTAACCACCTGGTGTGGCTTGTTGATATTGGAGGAGTCTGTGCATGCGTGGGGGTGGGGTATGTGAAAACTCTATATTTTCTGCTCAGTTTTGCTGTGAATCTACGACTGCTTTAAAAGTAAAGCTTATTAACTAAAAACATTAAGTATATAAATTTATAATTAAGTAAGTCATATCAATACTGACGCATTAAATACTCAAAAGTTATAATTTCTTAATTATTTTATTACTATCGATGCTCTTTGAGGCTGCGAGTGCATGGAGGAAATCCTACACAGCGGTATGCTGCTGCTCCCAACTCTTCCCTTCCCTTCTCTGCATTCTGTGAGGATAGACTGAAATCTCGGAATAAGCCATGCTGGAATATTTATAATATGGAAATTGACAAATACTGCAAGTCACAGTTTCATTTATTGCTTTTTCTGATTGTTAAACTTAAGGAAGTAATGAAGAAAATGTTAATAATGCAACAGATTAAACTTAAAAGTGTATTGTGTCTGTAGACTTTACATATTGAATAGCACAATGAATTGAGGAAACATTCTTCTAGAATTCAAAGACTATCATTTGGTTAAGCAAACAATTTGCTCACATCATTAATGAATGAGTGACGTCCTGACATTCACCTTCACCGTTTTCCTTTCGTTTTACTCATTAACATAAACAAGAAATATCAACCAACATTCATTTTGGAATTGGACTGGGGAAGCCAGTTACAAGCACAGAACTAAATAAAGATAATTGCTAGAAAAGTTGAAATAAGAATGTAACTAACCAAAATTCTGAGGCAGAGTGGAGGGAAATATAGTAAACAACAATTACATTAGAAATATACATACAAATGGCATTGCAAATACAAAATTAATTTTCTCATATCTGTAGTGGAGAGTCAAACGATCTAGTTAAGGTTAATATAGCTGAAAGCAGATAATCGATTATATTATTGAAATATAGAATGATAGCCAAGAGAAAAACTAAAAAGTTTTATAAATAATTTCAGTTAATCAAAAGAAAAGCATGTACACATATGCTGGTCTGCATATTGGTAGATGCCTTTCCTGACTCCCAGCTCTGCCTCCCGCTCAACAGTCCAGAATCTATTTGGTTTCCTTGTTCTGTGTTTTCATATTGTGCCGTAATTTTCCTTTGTGATAGATTAAAATTTAGTTTTGTGATTATTTGATGATGATCTACACATTTTTTGATTACTTGGTAACTTTGTGAAGCAAGGGTATATGTCTGATTTTGGTGACCGTTGCCACAAATACCAGGAACACTGAGACACAGTAGTTTGCCCTGTAACGACGTATTGATGCAATGACAAGTGATAGCCCCTGCCTTCAAGGATCTCACAGAAGTGGAAGGAAGGCTACACATAAATGCAATAAAATGAAAGGAGCCTGTTTAGTTTTCAAGAAGCAGCAAAAAGATTAGTGCACTTTGCCTAAGGGAAAATTTCATAAAGAAGGTGGCATCTGAGTTGCATCTTGAAATATTAGGCAGTTTGCCCGGCAGATGAGGAAGACAGTCATTTCGGAGGCACAGAACTGCTAGTAGGGAAAGATAAGGTCAGTGAAACAGGGCTCACAGTACAGAGAAAAGCGTAGACTGTGCTAAGGAACTGGGATTTATCCTATAAGTCTTGGGAAAAAGGTGCAGTAAGATTCATTTTTGCAGCACCCTCTGGACACAGAGAGGAAGAAAAGGAGGGAAGGAAACTGGAAGTGGAATTGGGTGAGAGATGCTCTGCACTCATTGGCTCCTGTCCTTTGGTTCCTAATGCCATACGATCCCTAGAGAGAAAATAATGGCATAATTTGCTTCAGTCCCTAGGCTGGCCTGAGTCCTTCTTCTGATTTAAAGGAATAACGTTGCTGAAATAAAAGGGTTGGGCAAGTTATCATGGCCAAGTCCAGCTTTCCTTAACAGTATTATCTTCTTCTCCAGTTTGAAATTCGTTTTCCATTCTTTCCATGAATAAACCCTAATTAACATCCTGATTCTAGGAAACTGGCTTTCTTCAATAATCTCGCCCACCTTTAATCACGTGTATTCTACAAACATAAAATTTCCACATCATATTACCTCCATTAGATGTTCTCCTTTATCTACATCATACAACCTCCTTCTAGATCCACACCTTCAGAACTGAAGTTGTGTTTTTAATTTCTTTTGTGATCATCCATAGCACACAAGAAGATGTTTAGCACAATGTACATTTTGGTAAAGGTTTTGATCACTGTCTATAATAATGCAATGACAAATGAAGATTAAAACAGGTCAATAAGAGGAGCAGAAACAGGACAACTGTGTTAAGAGAAGAACGTGAGAGAGAGAAAAGACAATAGGATGCTTTCTTTAATTATTAATCTATTAGAGGTATATCAAAGTAATTATGATTACTCTGCTGTCAAAGAACGAAAAATGAAAACCCTAGAACACTTTAGCAATAACATGTTTGATTCCAGCTCTGTTTTTCTGTTTCCCACCCCCCAAGGGGTGAATAAAACTGAGAAATTTGGAATTACGCAGCTTGTGATGGGAAATTTAATTAAATACAGGAAATAATTATTTCTTACAAGATCCCCAGCACTGTGCGTTTTGAGTGTCCCCTTGATGGTATTTTGTTTTTCAAGAAAATCATGAAAACCTCAAAATACCGAGATGTTTATAGGCGGGAATTCAAGAGTGAGTATCATTTGGTTAAGTCAGGTGATGCGGGTATCTATAATGTTTATCACCATTGCTGTAACTGGGCCAGAGCAACCATTAGAACACACAGCTCTTCAGAAAACTCTTGTGAGGTTGCCCTTCTGCTTCTTTTGCCCTCTTCTCTGAAGCATAGTGTAACCACAGAGGCTCATGGGGTCTCGCTCCTTTCCCCAAGACATGCCCGACCAGGCTCACTGGTATCTTCACTCTCTCTGTCTTACACCAGCATGTTTATTCTTCTCTTTCATTCCCATCTTTAGGTGAAAAATAAAGGAGAAGCTGCAGCCAGGCAAACAGAACATACATAGCACACAAAACGATCAGTTATGGTTTGCAACCCAGGATCTGTGCTGGGAATAGTCCTGTCACACTCAGGAGAAAGGCACACATGCGAGCTGCGGGGCTTAAGAGCAGGAGAAACGAGCAGTGGCGGGAATGTGGAGCAGCATGCATTCTTTCCTTTAAAAAGTGCCCTTGTAGGCATTTAGACAGTTTGAGAAGTTTTGTTGATTGTGATTTTTTTTTCTAGTTTTGTTTTTGTAGCTTTGCTTTTTAAAATTAGATCTCCCTTTTAGACTGTAGAGATTCTCATCTTTAATCATCGGTCTCTCTTCTACAATTCCTCTCGTTTATCTATCCCCAGAAACATCTGCTGATGAAAATAGCCTTCGCAGGAATTTTCGGAAGTCAAATGGCAAGAAGATTTTTTTTAAAGGTAAAATATTAAAAGGGAGAGAGAGAGAGAGAGAGATAACATACTTGGTGGTAGGGGGCTCTCATGTAGCCCTCTTCCCCGTCACAGTTTAGCCCCACATTCTTCCATCCGGGAAACACGGCTTCTGTCAGCACTGACCACACGTAGAGCGTTTTTAATCCTGGAGATTTCCCCACGTAAGGATGCCCTCCTTGCAAAATGAGGCACAGCACAAATGGATGAGAATGACTCTCAGTGGAGAATGGAAAATGCTGTATTGCATCATAACATTTGCATGCACAGATCTTTTCTTTTTAAATATGGAAGTTACCATAGGGAAGACGAGAATTCACTCTCTCAGTACTCCAACTTCAGCATCGGAATTAACAATCCGTTGACTGTACCCCCTTTGCTCTCTGTCTCCTCCTCATGCCTTTACTTCTCTTCTCTCCTGTAATTGGTCAGTGCATTTATTTACTTGTGTACAACTCCCTTGCTCCTCCAATGCTGTGTTGTGCAAGGTTGGAGAATACCTATACAGTGGTTAAATTACTCCTCCTAACTATGCTGAACATGGCTCTAGAAAAAACAATGATAATACGAAGAATGGTCTTCATGACCATGAAACTCATGCGAGCCTCTATTGCCCTCCGGTCATCCTACTATACACATAGTATCCTATGTATTCTCCGTGTCTCCTTGGTGCCTCCTGTATAGCTTTTCCTTCTTAGGCTTCTACACTTTTTCATCTCATGTTCCACTAAGAAAATAGAAGAATCAGAAAAAATATTCCAAAGTCTTCAGTACCATATTCATTAACTGACTTGTGAATGAGACCATAGACCTTTCCTATCACTTTGGGTCAACTTTTATACAAGGGAATGACATCCACTTGTATACCATATTCCACTATTTCTTGCACAAAGTTAATTCTCTAGAAATTCTTCTTTTTAGCACATCATCATTTATTTTTCTCTCTTCTAATTCATTCTAACAAAAGTAGTACTATTTCACCTATTTTTCTTAATACATGATAGATGTACATATTTTTAGAAGTTATGTGATAACTTGACACATTCATATAATGTGTAAAGATCAAATTAGTTTAATTGGGATATCCATCCATCACCTTAAATATTTATCTTTTCTTTATTCTAAGGATGTTTGAATTATTCTCTTCTAGCTATTTTGAAATGCACAGTAGATAAATGTTAACTATAGTCACCCTACTGATTATTGAACATTAGGTCTCACATTTTCTGTCTTAACTGCATATTGTACCCATGAATCAACCTCTCTTTAAAAGTTATACAACTTTTTTTGCCCCATCCCTCTCCAGCTACTGCAACTTTCCCTTGCTCTCCTGTTATGCAAAACTTCAGTGCCTGCAATTCCTGTGTCCTAGTGTCTTTCAAATCTACTACACTCACATTTCATTGTATAACTTCAAAAGAAACATCCATCCTCCTTCCAGGACAACTTCAACTCTCCTGGTTTTCCTCCTACTTATGTGACTGCTCTTTCTCAGTTTTTTTTTTTCTGGTTTTTCTCATCTCTGCAACTATAAATCACAGATATCGTAGGGCTCAGTCTTTAAACATCTTTTTCTGTATCCACATTACTCTCTTGGTGGTCTTAATTGGACCCTGGATTTAAATACCAGTTTCATAGTGACAATATCCAAATATTATTAATAATATAGGTCTCTAGTATATACCTCTTCCTGAAATCCAGACTCAGATATGCAATTGTCTACTTAAATTCCCATTTGGATATTTTATTTATTTTTCAATAATTTATTATTTATTTTTAATTATTATGGGCACATAATGGTCATATATCTTCTGTATGGCTTTATAGGATGTATGTGTGTGATGTTTTGATATAGTCATGCAATGTGAATTAATCAGATTAGGTTGATTGGGGTATTTATCATCTCAGGCATTTATCATTTCTTTGTGTTAGGAACCTTCCAATTCAACTCTTTTAGTTATTTTAAAGTATATCCTAGCTTATTTTTGATTATAATCACTTTGCTGTGCTATCTAATATTGTTCATTCTATCTAATTATCTAAGTAAATTTTTTCACCCATTAACCAACCATAGTTTATCCCCTCTCTGACTACCCTTCCCATCCTCTGGTGACCATCATGCTACTCTCTGTCTCCATGAGATCAATTGCTTTTAATATTTAGTTTTCACATATGAATGAGAACATGTGATATTTGTCTTTACATGTTTGGGTTATTTCACTTAACATAATGTTCTCCACTTCCATCCATGTTGTTGTAAATGGCAGGATTTCATTCTTTTTGTGGCTATATAATATTCTCTTGTGTATATTTACCACATTTTCTTTATCCATTCATCTGTTAATGGACACTTAGATTGATTCCAAATCTTTGCTGTTGCGAATACTGCTGCAATAAACACGGGAGTGCAGATAGCTTATAAATTTACTGAATTCCTCTCCTTTGGATGTATATCCAGGAGTGGGATGGCTGGGTTATATGATAGTTCTATTTTTAGTTTTTTGAGGAATCTCCATACTGTTCTCCATAGTGGTTGCACTAATTTACATTCCCACCAACAGTGTATGAGAGTTCCTCTTTCTCCACATTTTTATCAGCCTTTGTTATTGCCTTTCTGATAAAAACCATAATAACTGGGGTGACATGATACCTCATCATAGTTTTGATTTGCATTTCTCTGATGACTAATGATGTTGAGCATTTTTTTGTACAGCTGTTGGCCATTTGCATGTCTTCTTTTGAGAAATGTTTATTCAGATTCTTTCCCCATTTTTAGATCAGATAATTTGATTTTTTCCTATTGAGTTGTTGAAGTTCCTTATATATTCTAGTTATTAATCCTCTGTTAGATGGGTGATTTATAAATATTTTATCCCATTCTGTAGGTTGTCTCTTCACTTTGTTGATTATTTCTTTTGCAGTGCAGAGCCTTTTAGCTTGTTTGGTCCCATTTGTCCAATTTAGCTTTGGTTGCCCGTGCTTGGGAGGCATTACTCAGGAAGTCCTTGTCCATATCAATGTCCTGAAGTATCTCCCCAATGTTTTCTGAAAGTCTTTCTTCTAAGATCTGGAACAAGACAAGGATGCCCTCTTTTACCACTGTTATTTCAACACAGTACTGGAAGTTCTAGCTAGAGCAATCAGACAAGAGAAAGAAATAAAGGGCATCTAATTAGAAAGGAAGAAGTCAAACTATCCTTGTTTTCAGATGATATGATCTTATACCTAGAGAAACCTAAAGATTGCATGAAAAAACTATTAGAACTGATAAACAAATTCAGTAAATTTGCAGGATATAAAATCAACATACAAATATCAGTAACATTTCTATATGCTAACAGTAAACAATCTGAAAAAGAAACCAACAAAGCAATCTCATTTACAATAGCTAACAATAGAATAAAATATCTAGGAATAAACTTAACCAAAGAAGTGAAATATCTCTATAATGAAAAGTATAAAACACTGCTGAAAGAAATTGAAGAGGACACAAAAAATGGAAAGATATTCCATGTCCGTGGATTGGAAGAATCAATATTGTTAAAATGTCTATGATACCCAAAGGAATCTATAGATTCAATGTAATCCCCATCAAAATACTAATGAGATTCTTGACAGGATTAGAAAAAAATAACTCTAAAATTTATATGGAATCACAGAAGACCCAGAATAGCCAAAGCCATCTTGAGCAAAAAGAACTGGAAGAATCATAGTACTTGACTTCAAATTATACTACAGAGCTGTAGTAAACAAAACAGTATGTTGCTGGCAAAAAAATAGATACATAGACCCAGGGAACAGAGTAGAGAACCAAGAAATAAATCCACACATCTATAGTGAACTTATTTTTGACAAAGGTGCTAAAAATACACAGTGGGGAAAGGACAGATTCTTCAATAAATGGTGCAGGAAAATGGAATATCCATATGCAGAAGAATGAAATTAGACCTTTATATCATGCCATACACAAAAATCAAATTAAAGTGGATTAAAGACTTAAATCTAAGACCTGAAACTATGAAACTGGTAAAAGAAAACATTGGATATTTATTTTGAATCTAAAATTTAATAAGGCTAAAACCAACTTCTGATATTTCTCCCGAAGTCTTCTTTTTCTATATTCTTTTGTATGTTAGTAAATGGTAACTTCACCCTTGCTCATGTCAAATGACATTGTCTAAACTCATTCTTTCTGTCATATTTCATTCATATCTAAACAATACAAAACACTGATTGGCTCAAACTTCAGAATATATGCAGAAACTGTCTAATTCTCACTACCTATATCATTATTATCCAGGTCCAAGATGCCATCATCCCTTCCTGAAATACTCAGCAGTCTCCTAACTGCTACCCTTGCTTCTTCCTTTGTGTTTAGCAGCTAAATTGAGCTTATGTTTTGTTTTTAAAATAGAATATTTCATTACTCAAATGCTATCAATGGCATTCCCTCTCTCTTAAAGCCGATGCCCGTTTAATTGTACACAAGGCCAAATAACTGTGCCCCACCCCTCTGGTTATTCAGTTTCTCCTTCTGGCTCACTGGGTTCTGGCCATGTGGTGCAGCCATGTTCCAGCATCAGGGCATTTATATCTGCTAGTCCCAGGGCTGAATCCCAGGTTGCGCTAGCAGAGCAATCTTCCTCCAGATATCTTTACATTTGTGCTTCAACTCCTTCAAATTTTTGTTCAATTTTGACCCTCCCAATCTAATCCTGCACTCACTATTCTTCTTTCTTGCTTTATTTTTTTCTATAGCAACATTACCATATGTCACGCTATAAAATTTACCTATGTGTGTGTGTGTATATATGTTTCTGTTTTTCGTCTCTCTCTGTAGAATATAAAGTTTATAAGGTGGTGATTTTTCATCTGTTTTGCTTACTGCTTTATCTGATATGCCAAGAACATCTGTGAATGAGACATAGAGTAAACAGATAATATACTTGTTGAGTGAATGAAAGAATGATGTAACTATTATTTGGATCTAAAACATATTTTGCTTATGATTAAGAATGAGTACAGGAAAGTCACAGAAGGAGAACAGAATGTGTCAAATATCTCAGATTATATTTCCAAAAGAAGTCAGGTCCATTCTGTTTCTCATGGAAACTTTTCCAATCATAAAAGGTAGCAAGAGTCATCACTCTGCAGTATGACAATGATTTTTCAGCAAGGTAAAGGATTTGAAGAATATTCCTCAAACCAATTTCCCTTATGAAAGTGGTAAAAGAAATCAAAAGTCTCTACACTCAAGTTCAGGAATGCTAATTTTATACTCAAATAGTTCTATTGTGAAGCATATGGCAAAGAGACCCAGGGGAAAATTTTCTTGCTGCTGTATTTGCGTTTATAGTTTTATACGCTGCGGTTTTATGCAAGAGGAAATAGATTTTTGAGATGACAATAACAGGTGAAATAGGATGTGAAGAAATGATATTTCAGATCCTTATATGTCAACAATGTAAACTGAATCATATTTCAAAGATATCTTCCAACCAGTTCACAGTTCCGGTTGTGTCTTTTAAAGCAACAGGAAAAGGAAAAGATCTACCCCTCCCTAAAACCCAGAATCCTCAATGAGTAGGTGAATTAACCTGGTACCCATTCAAAAGCTTTATGATAAGTTATAACCTACACTTTATAACTTTTAGTAGCTGCCATCAATAGCTAACTAAGCTACATTTTTTGCCTTCTGTTAAAGAAGTCTGGTGAACTCTTATCTAACCTAGTTGTCATAAATGATCGAATATTTAGTTAGAATGCTAGATTATGTATAATATTTATATTACCAATTTCTTCAAACTTAGAGTATGATGTAGTTAACATTGCAACTTTCCTGAACGTATGTGTTAATTTAGAAAGCAATTCAGGATTATGTAATAACTCAGGGCCATCAATGATTATTCTGTTATAACTTGCTATAGTAATAAGTAACATAATTTTAGATGACAGATGGCCCACCATATCACTGTTCATTAATAAGTTGGGAAGTATTTCAGGATGTGGTTGAAAATGGATAGGTATATCCATGTAATATGTGTGACAACACTAAAGAATTCCTATTGAATTAAATTTGTCTCATTAACTTTTTTAGGGATGTGAAAGTCAAGACATAAACCAGCATTTATATTTGAAAATAACATTTTTTGAAAGTTTAAAGTTCCTTTTGAAGGCTTTAATACTTTTAGGAAAAGAAATTATTTCCTTCATCACGTTTAAAATCCATGGCGATAAAGCATACTAACGATCTATAGGCGAAGCAGGAAAGAATGTGCAACCTGACCACGTCAAAAACATCCGTGCTGATACGGGCACGTTACGGGCTAAGAGTAAGTCCTGTAACATTTCACTCTGAAATGGCAAACTGGGTTAGTATTTCAGAAAACGGCCTAATTTGTTGAAAAATTGGCTCTGTCATGTTGACTTTAAAGTGGTGATGGTTGAAATAGGATAATCTTATTACTACTTTTCTCACAGTTAGAATAAAAGAATAATATAAAAGACAGGATCAAAGCAGTTTTAAGATTTTCTCCAGAATTTCGAATCTGCATGATCTCTTTTCATCATCCATTGCTGGAGAAACTATCAAAGAATAATAAAAAAAAAAATACGTTGTTAGTTTATTTGTGCCTTTAAACTTTGGACCTGATTTACTCTGTCAAAATGTTGGTACTTAGTCATTCGTCAGCGTGGAGCGCCTGCTCTGCGCCCCGGAGTTTGGCATTTGTGGAAAACAACGAAGAGAAAGACACCACATTCGCTGTTCTGTTCGCAGCAAGGACAGGACAGTGACGGATTCCACGGTGCTACTGCGCTAACTGAATCGTCAAAACAAGCTTGAATGTACACGCAGAAGTTGGGAATTCTTCCTTTTTAAAATTACTATGCATGCATCTGATTTATTAGTTAGGAATCTTTTATGTTTCTAAAGTTTCTATTCGTTTGTTCAAACTGCTCTGAGAAAGCTAAAAAGAAACACAATATGGGCAAGGTAATTGTTGTTGTTGATACCAGTTTGTATATAAAGACAGAAATAAACTAAATTCAAAACAGACTGATTAAAATCAGAAAACAGTAGCCTAATACGGCAAGCTGGGTGATATTATTAACATATTTTCATTAAGAGTGCCATAAATGCCCACACAACCGCTCTCCTCAGGTATTTCTTTGTTGAATTTTATTTACACACATAGTTCTAACGATAACTGGTCTAAGGAGCATAGAACTAGATGGCGAAGCCTGCGGTTTCCATTTCCTTACCACTGATTACAAATTACAGTCTGCTATTTCATTCCTTCATTGTGCGAGCGCAAACCCTTTAAAAGATTCTTAGCCATGATAGTTTTAAAGTTGCTTTTTGTCCTCCAGCCTCATGAAGATGCTTACTTCACTAAAAAAAATCAAAACAAAAAATAAAAAACTGAACTGGGTACAAGAATAATTCTAATATGCTTTTATGTGGTGCTTGCCATCAAACAGGCATCTTTATGCGTATAATGTAGAACTGAAGATGTAAGAAATATGAATACCTTTCTCCACTTTGCATAATGAGGCAATTAGTTGTTATCTAGGTCTCTAGATGATCAGCAATATTCCAGAAATATGTGCTTGGGTATGATGTGTGTGAGCTGTAAATGTAAGAGTCCCCATAATTGCTGTAATTGCTGAGGGGCTCATTTTCACCCAACAATTATGCACCAGATGTGTAGGAAGAGTACTTGGTGTGGCTTATAGTTTGCGTGGCACAAAGTACTTTCAAACAAAGTTAAATTTTACAATTAATAACTGTAATGAATGTTACAACTCCTTCTCCCTACTTCAACATTACTTCACGTCCTTTATTATAAAATACCGTACACATGCAAGTTTCACATAATTAGACTGGCTCATCAATCTGTTATTTTCCAATTACATAACAAAATAGTTACTGAATGAGATTTATGGGTAAGGTGCTAGAAAATATATTTCAGGCTTCAGAAACCCTTATTTGCATATTCTAATTAGCAGTTTATTAATCTTAAATGCATAAGGAAATTAACTGCAGCTTAATCTCATAAAATTCATCACTGTAATCCTTTATTACATTGCTTTGATATACATTATTTCTTAGCAGTTTATGTACTAGAATAATGGTTAGAAGAAAGAACATTTCATCCCCTTATTTCAATTGTGAGTCTTTCCCCACTCCCACTCACACACTCACCTGTAACATATCGAAAAATTTATATCTTCTAATAACCTTTGCTTTCATGAAATTTTAAAAATATTTCCTGTTTCTATCCGATAACCCTTTCTATTTTCCTTTTTCATAGGGTTTCTCTAATATCCTTTCTCCTAAATGTCTATTCATTGTATAATAAATGTAAATTAAAAATTATATATAAAGAGAGAGACAGAGAAAGAGAGGAAGAGAAAGAACAATGAAAATAGTATTGGAATGATGGTACAAGTTCTTTTCATGTCTGTTTGCTTGAATTTGCAAGGTCAGTGGCTGATATTTAGCAAATACGTCCTGTTACGGCCACAGCAATTAAAATACTGAAATGCTTTTGTATAACTGGTGAACAGCTACTGCTTGGGTTCCCTGACTCTACTCCTGATCTACACTGTGCTGACTGCCCTTGGATCTCCCCCAAAGTCTCCACATCTCAGAAACAGCTGGGGCCCCCGATATGTTGCTTTAGCACTTGGGCCAGTGTTCATTCTAAATGGTCTGTGCCCATATAGTACTGGTGGTTGAATAGTTTAAATACCACTCCTTATATGTTCAGATACACTTGATTAAAACCACCACCACCAAGAAAAACAGATGCGATTCTCATTGCTATGGTTATGTTCCTTCAGAAGACTACAGTTATAACACAAACAAATTCCTATATTTTTAAGGAATGACAGTGAGATAAATGTGGTACCACGGGGTCCAAAAACTTGATGATGGGAAGGTGTTCTCTCTCTACCTCACACCCACGATTTCCTCACAAAAATGCGACACATGGTCCCCTGAACCTGTCATGCACATTTCTGTGTCAGATCTTTGCAAGTCTAGTACAATCACTATATTGCCCACTGCTTTTTGGAACATGTATAAAGCAATTTTAATGGGGATCTGAGTGAAGACACAGGTTACAGATCACAGTTTAAGGCAGGAAGGAATAGATGAAATTTAGAATCTGTAATGAGTGGAATTAAAAAAAGAAACTAGGACATTCAGACCTGACCAGTCAGCACAGCTAAGAACACATCTTTGACACTTTCACTTTGGTTGACTTAACTCTGGTCCTTTTTGCAATCCTGTTTTTAGCTTTTGGATTTATTTTTAATGAGCTCTATATTCACAAATTAGGATCCTGGCTAGAAACTAAAGACTGCTTAGGTCAACTAAAGGAAACATAAAAAAATAACATTCCAAAGCAAGGCACAAAGGCATTTGTTGAAGCAATGGGCTCCTTTAGCTCTCTGAATGCGGCTAACCTGGGGGTACACGCATGAGGCAGACTCAAAAATTTTTTATTATCTTCTTAGATCCAGACCAAGAGTCAGGGGCCAAAAACAAGGTCAATAGACCAAGAACCTAGATAATTAATAATATATTGCCAATTTTTATTAGTGAAAAAATAAACAAACATTCACAACATGGTCATGTTTTTGGAAAACACTGCCCCTTTTCTCTGAGTCCAATTTTAATCTACTTCCTCAGTCTACTTCTCAATTATAGCTTTGAGGAAGACGCTTCTAAACAACCTTTAGACACTTTTTTTCTTATTCTCTATTTATTATTTGTTTGCTAGTTTCTTTGCAGAGAAAGCAAACCAAAAAAAAAAAAAAAAATCAAAATCCAAGTGTTGTCTGCATGATTGGCAGACTATTTCCTTAGTGTACGATGTTATAGAAATGGATGTTCCTGAACCAAAACCATAAAAGATCTTTATTATATTTCTGAAAACATTCGTTTCCTTAATTATGTTTTTCAGACATTTTTTTCCCTATGTCTTTCAAACAATGCATCACACTGTAAAATGTCACCTTAAGTTATCACACTCATATATCACTTTGCTCTTCACGGTGAAACTGATAAAAATGGATAAGTCACCAGAGAAGGAATGACATGCGTTTATTAAAATCAGACATGCCACAGACTTCTTTTGAAAGTTTCTCTAGGGTAGGTACGCTAGTTGAAAAGAAATCTGAAATACAATTTTCAAGCATTTCGATGTAATTATGGCAAGGCTCAGTGTATAGCATTGTTTGGCCCTATGGTTTTCCAAAGGAAAGTTTCAAACTTCTTTTAGTTTCTCCAATAAGATCATTAAGCACATCTCTAATTTAGTTCTTCCCTCAGATTCACTTACGACTTGCAGATTGAATTCATCCCCACCCCCACCTATAAGTAGTAAAATATACGTGTTTTTAATTGCCCTTTAAATCTCATAAACCAAGATAACATACGGCTGTTTACAAAGATCTAATTAGCACATTTACCTAAATATGCTTTCATGGTTCTGAAGACATTAAAATTAAAATGCAGATTATAATGTGTATAGGGGAACTAAGGGAGAACAATTTTAACCAAACCGCCCACAGGAAAATGATGCCCCTTGCTGTTAGCCTGCCATTTTACGGTATGGACCTTGCCCTGAAGAAAAGAAGGTAGGACCCTTATCTACAACTTAGAAGCCTTCATTCCATAGTCACTTAAGACAGAATTAACAAAGCTGAGACCTTCAAAAACATGTTATTAATATAGCAAAGAATCAGCCCAGAAATCCAGCTTTTTTATTTTTTGATTTATGCCACAAAAGAAACCAATGACAAAAGGAGCAACCATCAGGAAGAAGAAAGTTCAATTACCAGCAAAACAATCCTCGCACACTTAATATTTATGGAGATCAGCCTTAAAAGATTTTCCAGAGAAGATGCGTCTTCAAAACATTTCAAAGCCAGCTAAGAACATGGTCCTCATATAAGAAAGAGTGCTGCAAGGCAATGATGAGTTTTGAACAGCTGAGTTTGAATAAGCTAACCCAAAGGCTCATGTAACATGCTGGAAGGGGATATTTATAAAATAATAGGATTCAGGGAAAGTTAGAAATGAATCACCAGTTTGTTTATAAAACTATGACTAGTTATCAATTTTTGAAATACAAATGGGATTATTGGAAAAGGCACAAAATTATATCTGTGCATTTATTAAAGACCAATACTTCATGATCTCCTACATACATGGAACCTAAAAAGTTGATCCCATTAAAGTAGAGAGTAGAATGGTGGTTACCAGGGGCTGGGGTCTTTGGTTGGGGATGGTTGCAGAGATGTTGGTCACAGAATACAGAACTTCAATGAGATTGGAGGAATAAGTTTAAGACATCCATTGTACAACACGGTGACTATAGCTGACAATATATTGTATCTTCAACAATGCTAAAGGAGTAGATGTGACGTATTCACAAAAATGATAACTATGTGAGGTAATGCATACGTTAATTAGCTAGGGTTAGTCATTCCACAATGTATACATACTTCAGAGCAATATGTTACACATGGTAAATGTATACAATTTTATCTGCTAATCTGAAAAATAAATAAATGATGAAATAAATTAAAAAGGAGTGTGTGTTGCCATGGTCTTTGTAAACCTAGCAGGTTTTAGAAAATTGCTAATACTAGTAGCTAACACTAAACACTATGTGCTAATATGCACTTTACATACATTTTTTCCATTTAATCCTTATAATACCGTGAGGAAACATCCTTCATTTAGAACAAAATTAGTAATCGTATTTCTGCTTTTCGACATAGACATGATTCATGTAACTTTCTCTTTTGTAACTTCTGCTGTATAAAAAGAAAGGGGGACTCTATGGAAACTGAAGCCAATGGAATTATTCCAACCAGAAAAAACACAGTATCATAAATAATAATAACAGGCATTTATAAGCAAGACAGCGAGCTAATTGCTCTCTCTGTATATTATTTCATGATGCACACTATTCTCTCGCATAATTTGTATGAAGGTGATATTGTCATTATCAAAATATCATTATTTTACAAAGGGGGAAACTCATGCTCTCACTGAGGAATTATGGTCATCAGAACATTCCTCAACACAAATGGCAGAGCCGTGCTTCTAACCCAGTTTTGCCTAACGCCAAAGTCTATTTCTGACCCATTGTTATGCATTGACCTGTGTCCCTCCAAAACATCTGTCCAAGCCCTAACCCCTGTGTGATGGTTAATTTTATGTGCCAATTTGATCGTGCAAGGGATGCCCAGATGCCTAGTAAAACATTATTTCTGGGTGTGTCTATTAGGTGTTTCTGGAAGAGATTAGCATTTGAATCAGTCTACTGAGTAAAGAAGATCTGCTCTCTCCAATCATCCAGCCTGTGGAGGGCCTGAACTAAAAAAAAAAAAAAAAAATGAAAGACAGGTAAATTTGCTTCTTATTGAGCTGGGACATCCATCTTCTTCTGCCCTCAGACATCAGCACTCCTGGATTTCAGGCCTTTAGACTTGAACCAGGACTTACACTAGTGGCCTCCCGTAGAAGATTATAGATTTCCTGTTGACTCTGTTTCTCTGGAGAACCCTGAATAATGTGCCCCAGTACCTGGGAATGTGACCTCACTTGGAAATTGGGTCTTTGCAGATATTAAGTTAAGGGTCTCATAATTGGTCCTCCTGGATTCAGGGTGGGTCCTAAGTCTCATGAATGGTGTCCTTCTAAGAGAAAGGACATTTGAGACACAAGGAGACACGGAAGAGAAGGCTTTGTGAAGATGTAGGAAGAGACTGGTGTAATACTGTCACAAACAAAGGAATGCCTGGAGCTCCCAGAAGCTGGAAGAGGCAAGGAAGGACTCCTCCCTAAAGGAAGCTTGACAACACCTTGATAGCAAACTTCTGGCTTCTAGAACTGGGAGAGAATAAAGTTCTGTTTTAAGACACAAAGTTTGTGGTAATGTGTTGCGGCAGTCCTAGCAAACTAATGCATCCCTGAACGAGGGACATCTAAGAAAAACAGCTGATAGAAGTATAGCAAAAAAAAGAGCAAGAGCTGATCATGCATAGTTTTAATAAGACACATTAAAATCAGAAAAAATCTTTTAAAAGAACAAATTGAATGCTATAAAGAATTTTCAGCCATTAACTAGAGAATCTCAACCCTCAATGGGGAAAATCTAACCTTAACTTTTACTTGGGGGAAAAAAATGACAACCTATAACCTATATTGTAATAAGGAATAAATTTTACAGACTAACTCCAACTACCAATGTAAGTTTCTTAGACTCTTATCATGATGAAGATAATTGCTTGAACTCTATTGCATTTAAATAACTATGTAAAATATGTTTTCTCAGAGATTCTACTTTCTAATATCTCAAAAACTCAGCAAGGAACATTTAAGTGCTATTTATATGAATAACTCTCTATAAATACTATTGCATTGTTATACTGCTCATTTTTTAACAATAGAATGAGAGCTTTCTTTATAAGGAAAAACTCTAATACCACATCTTTTCATTGCCTGCAGCTTTAAACATTTCCAGAGGCAGAAACTATAGCAATAGCAGTTTGCAAATGAAGTGGTTTGTAAATCTTAAACTGCAATTTTCTCTCAAACAAAACAACGACTAAAAAATATGCTCTCTTAGGAGAGATGAAACTGTAGTCTTTTATTTGGCATTCAGATGTTGCTGGATATGTTTCCAACAAAAAATACCCTCCATTTAAATATTATAGCACCTACATCTTTCCAGCAAAATCTTTTCTTCTGTATTATCTGTCCACAACGGGTGTGAGGCTTAGTATCTCACGCTACTTAGATGCATTATTCATTGCCTTTTTGCTTATATATTCCACAGTTTGAAATTTCCTCCAGAATTAAAAAAAACGCAATAGTCATAGCTGCAATGTGTCTCTTGTTTATTTCACCTCTCCCAAACAGCCCGTGCAGTTAACGATACACCATTTACATTTAATAGTATTCAGATATATTTGTCACATGTTTTATTATTTTATCTTATAAGGCTTAAATTTCTTTAAAAGCCTCACTGATTATTGTATCATTTAGCATGTGTAGAAAATGATCTTTTACTTTCAAAGTCATAAAGTAGTACCTTGCAGCCTTTGCTTGCTGTCTTTTCAGAAAACTTATTCTGATATTTGAATGATTCATTTAAACTCGTATTATTAACAGAAAACATATAGTCTCATCAAAATTCAATGTCCCTGTCTCCAGTCTTGGCCACCCTTCCCCCTTATTCCCTGGGACTACGGGTAGTGCCACCTGAGGGTTGCTGCCATCAGCAGCAGCAGAGAATTTAATTTAGATTCAACTGGAGCTAAGTAAAGCAGGCAGCTGGAGGAAGGAGGCCGAGGGAGAACAGCAGTTTCTCAATGGGGTAGTACTTAGGTTACTAAGTACGAAAGTTCCGATTTCTTTAAGTACTGAGTTTGACAGTCGAAATCTCTGACGTTTCACTTTGCCATTCTTGTTTTATTGTTACTGTGAAGGGACATCCTCAGTCTTGCAAACACACGTTTTGGCTTCTGACTATCTTTCAGATTTTTTGAGAGCAATTTTTGTGAAACCATGGATAAGTCAAAAATTCGTGTTATTTACAAATATGAGTTCCGTCGTGGAACCAATGCAACACAGACAGCTCGAAATGTGGACGAAGTGTTTGGGAAGGATGTGGCTAACGAACACACAATACACAGATGGTTTGAGAAGTTCCATTCCAGAGATTTTAATATGGAACATGAGCCATGGGGGTGACCTGAGACCAAGGCGGATAATGATGGGCTGAAAGCTGCAGTGGAAGCGAATCCGTCTCAACCTACGTGTGAATTAGCCGCAAGGTTTGACTTTACTATTTCAATAATATTGGACCATTTGAAACAAATCGGCAAGGTAAAGAAGCTGGATGGATGGGTTCCATGTGAATTAAACGGGTGTCAGAAGAGAAATTGCCTTGAAGCTTGTCTTTCTTTGCTGTCACGACATGAAGGTGAACCATTTCTACACCGTGTTGTCATGGGTGATGAGAAATGGATTGTTTGTGATAATCACAAGCATTCGGCACATTGGTTGGAAAAATAGAATAATAAAATTATTTTTTTCTTGTATAGCTAGAAAGCAGCATGCTGTAGTGGAAAGAGGATGAGCTTTAGATTTATCCCAACTTAACTCAAACTGCTAATTCTCCCTCTCCGTGGATAACTACTTCACTATTCTAGGTGTCATTTTTCACTTGGCTGGAAAATGGGAATAAGGCTGTTGCAAGGATTACATAAGGTAAAGTACGTAATAGACAGCACAGTGCTCAGAACATGAATGACAATCAGTTACGTGGTAATCACCTCCAACTAAGCCACGCACTTCCACAACTTCGCTTTTTCCTTCTAGAAAAGACATTCCCAACAACTGAACTGCAACAGTGTGGCAGAGTAGCACGTGCCTATCTAAACCATATCTCATGTGGAATGTACAGAAAGAAATTTTAAAAACTTAGATCAATCGCTTTATTTGATAATATTGCTGGTTATTGGCAAATGTATCATAGAATCAAAACCACAGATTCGTAACCTTGAATAGGAATTGCCTTCCAATTATGCTTCCAACTAATAAAATTGACTGATAAGAAAAAATAAAAAGCTGGCTGTACGGAGGGCTGCTGTCCATTAACACAAGGCCAAGTATAGAACATATACATGAAATGAAAATACTTTTGATTTTGGGAACTCAGGATCAAACTTGGCTTTGAGTACCCATGAATCCAGTGCAATCAAATCAAAGCTTTGAGACTTTTTTGAAACAGAAGCAGCAACATTGTGAAGGATCAAATAAAAAAAATTCAGTGCAAATAAGAATGGTCTTCTGAATTTTTAGCCATGGTGGTCGCTTGCATAACAGCAGGGTCCACGGTGAACACACTGTACAAAAGCTGATGAAGTGGCTTCCTGAAAGCAGGAAGGTAATGTTTTGAAGTCTAAAGAGCATCTAAAATGTGATCGGTCTGATACCTACCTAGATTTCGACAGAGAAATAGCCAGAGAAACAAAGGGGTATCTCCCTGGATCACTCACTTTCTCAAAAGATCACTTACTAGCTTTAAGTCTCTCCAAAGTGTTGAGAATTCAGTGCAAGTTTTCCCAAGGAATTTTCTTCCTGAATTCCACAAATCTGCTAAAAGTATTCCTTACTGTGCTCATTGCTTTGCCACAAGCCTTCCTCACACACACACACAAAAAGACTAGAATTTATAAGGAAGATAAGAGTTTTGCACAAAAGCCCTGTTGTTTTCCCAACCTCCTCATCCTTTGCAAATCTTTTGAAGTCGCTGACAGACCTCTTGAGTGTATTCTTCCCGACGCCATTCATACACTCCTTGGTGAAATTACCCCAAGTCCAAACAAGGTTCTTGCTGCAGGCACAGATGTTGTAATCCTTCCAGAACTGTATCAGTGTCTGCTCAGTGTCTCCTCCTCAGCTGCAGCAATGGCCTGGGCCAGGGTCCTCCTCAGGGGGAGGACTTAAAAGCTGCTGTAACTCCTTGGTCCACTGGTTGGATGAAAGAAGTGGTGTTGGGGGGAAGAAACATCACTTTGATACTGGGATGCAGATCACCAATAAAGGGAGGATGTGCAGGAGTGTTAACAACAATATGCAAAATCTTAAAAGGCATGTTATTCTCGCTGGCATAGCAATTCAGGAGGGCATCCTGGAAGAGGAGCTGGACCACCCCTGATTTCCTATTGTTCTTCTAGTGTGCTAGCAGTGTGTGCTTACTGATATACTTGAAGGTCCTGGGGCTCTCACTGTATCAGATCACAGAGGGTTTCAATTTGCAGCCTGCAACGCTGCCCCCAAACAAGACTGTTACCCTCTTCTTAAAAGCTTTGAAGCCTGGCACTGACTTGGCTTCCTTAGGGATCAAAGTCCTTTCAGGCATCTGATTCCAGGATAGGGAGGTTTCATGTATGTTGAAGATTTGCTCCACCAGGTAACTCTCCTCCGCAATCAGCTGATGTAGGGTTTCCAAAAATTCTTCAGCTGCCTCCACATCAGCACTCACAGACTCACTGCTCACTTTCACATTGTGTAATGAGTAACGCTTTTTGAACGATTTAACCCCCCTCCCCCCAGAGCTAGCAGTAAATTCAACATCTTAGTTAGGTCCAGCCTTTTCTTTTCACATTGCAAACAAACTCTTTGCTTTGGCGGTGATCGTCATGGCGCTGAGAGGGATTCGTTTCCTCATCTGATCTTCAATCCAGGTCATTGAAGTTTCTCCATATTTGATACAGGCCCTTCCTGAATTTTGGTTAGTCTTGTTGCCTTCACTGAAGCAGATCCTTCCACAGTTTTCATCACTTTGTTTGTCTTGTTCTTCAAGACGGTCACTATGGTGAGATGGGACATATCTGACCGTGAGCAACGACCATCACTGATCTCCCACCTTCCTCGTCCTTAACCACTTTTAAATTAGTTTCCAGGTAATCACTGGAACTGGCTTCTTACTGGCCGCGTTAGCCACAGATTTTGTATACTTAGGGGCCTTGATGAACAGAACAGCGTGAGACTAAATCAAGCACAAGGTAAAACGATACAATCAAGAGATACAGTAAACACAATATGTAACAAGACATAGTGTTTTCAATAAACTTTTTTTAATAAGTAGAGGAGTACACTCTAAAAGTCGAGTATGGTAACTACACAAACCAGCAACATAGTTGTTTATTATCGTTATCAAGTATTATGTACTGTACATAATTGTGTGTGCTAGATTTTATATGATTTCTTTATTGTTTACAACAGCATCACCACAAGCATGCACGGAATGAGTTGTGCTATGATGTTATGATGTTATGACAGGTACGACCTCACTAAGTGATAGGGATTTTTCGGCTCCGTTATAATCTTATGAGACCACCATTGTATACGCAGTTTGTAGCTGACCAAAATGCAGTCATGTAGCTCATGACTGTTCTAGAAAATATGAACACAGAAAAAGTCTAATACAGTAACACCAAAAATGTTATTAGTTATCTTTAGGGGGTGGGTTTCAGGGGATTTTTAATATCTCATTCTTGTTTGCTTTGCTAAACTTAATGTCTTTTCTTTGAGTTTTCTGCTTTTTTTCCTACAGTTGATATAAATTAGCTATTTTAAGAAAAAAGAGAAGGTTTTAAAAGAGCTGCTAGCATCATGTCATACTCATGAGAATGGCTCAAATGAAACAGACATGGTTCAAGTGTTGGCAAGCATACAGAGGAGTGAGAACTCTTTTCCTCTGCTGTTAGTGACGTAAATTGGTAGAATACACACAAACATACACACATGTATTTTCACCAAAAGACATATTACAAAAATATTTATAGCAGCACTATTTGGACGACCTCTAAACTAAAAATAACCCAAATACAGTAAAATAAAAAACAAGTTGTAGTCAACTCATATACACGTCAATGAGAATGAACTATATTATGTTCAATGCAGATGAGTCTGTCGAATTTAATATTGAGCAGAAGACGCCAGACACAAACAAGTATATATTGTACTCTTACATGCAGTTCAAAAACAGGAAAACACACCTGTAGTTTCAGAAGTCAGGACACTGGTTACCCTTGGGGTGGTAGGTTCCAGAATGGGTTATAAGGGGCCCACTGAGGCACAGGTAAAATTTTATTTCTTGGTCTGGGTCCTTGTTATGTGGGTGTACCTATGTTGTGAAAAATAATGAGACTTTGCAGCTGTGATTTTCATGCATACCTCTCTGGGTGGTGTACTTTAATAAATTTTACATCAAGGAAAGAACTGGTTTCAGGTTGGGGACAGGAGTCAGAGCTATGGGCCCCCTGGCACCCGCTGTCTGTGGAAGAGGCAAGCAACTTACGAAGGCATTGTAGCGTATTGATCAAGAGTGCCGGAGTTACAGCCAGGTAAAACTAGATTTGAATCCCTGTTTTGTTGCTCCTAGCTATGCAGCAACAGAAAGTGTGAGAGGTGAAGCCAGAGATACAGTCGGGGGCCAGACCACGAAAGACCCTGCAAAGTCAAGATAAGAGTTTTGATTTTCATTGTAAGTGTGATGAGAAACCGTTTCTATTTACAGCACAGATGCCCAGAGATTTCACAGGAAGGGAAGAACCGCAACCGCGCTATGCTGGTAGAGAACAGCAACAAAATCCCTGAATGCTTCATTTGTCCTCCAGCTTATCTTGAAGGAAAAAAGAAAAAACTGAACTGATTCCAAGGATAAAACTTACAATTGTGGCAGAAAATCCAAACGGATGCAGGGAGAACAAGGCTACACCATACCAAGGCAGGTTTTGAGATGGATTCTTCCCATTATGTTAGAGCTCACAGACCCAACAGCAGTGTTAGAAGCAGGTGAAAGGTTATTTCGGGCTGAGAGGAAACACTTTTGTTTTCTTCACTCTGCATATTAGCCAGACAGCAAACAAACAAACAAAGGAAACCCCACCACCAACAAAAACTTTTTAAAAAGCCCCCAAAACGCTCATTGCCCTATCAAAATACTAACATATACAAATATCCAAATGAAATATTCTTTTCTCAATACCTGAAAATCATTCAGCATTATTCCTTAGCAAGAAAACTATTTAATAGAAATAGAATGTTCTTACTTGATCGCACTCACAAGTAAACAGGGTCTTATAATAACAATCATGGAAATTGAAGTACGTATATGTGAAGTGAAATAAAATCTCCCCGAGTCTAGTAGACAGTTTACTTAAAAAAAAAAAGTCACTAAGAAAATAGTGAGGCCATTGAAATGAGCAATGGGGGATGGCAATTTAAAAGTACAAAATGGAAAACAAAATGTGACTCAATTTCAAATTTGTACCGTTGTTTGACAGTGTAAATATTAGGATACTTTGAGAAATCACTGTTTTGCGGGAGAATGAATAAGATGGATTAAGAAATTTTGTTCCACCGGATCCTCCTTCTAGGTAGAATAACAGACTCTATCTGCATTGTTATAGAACTTGAATATCCCTTATCTGAAATGCTTGGGACCACAAGGGTTTAGATTTCATGTTTTCTTGATTGTTAAATACTTACTGGTTGAACATCCCAAATATGAAAATCCAAAATCCAAAATTCTTTAATGAGTATTTCCTTTGAATGTCATGTTGATACCCAAAAAGTTTTAGATTTTGAAGCATTTTGGATTTCAAATTCTCAGATTTGGGATGGTCAACCTGTACCTTTAAAGAAAATTATTCCCCAAATGGAAAAAGGGGTTTTTATAGAGAAATAAAATTGGAGCTATGTTCGTGTTAAAGCAAAAGAAAAGCAATCATTACCTTGATTTTTGGTAATCTTTGACATATGTATTCATAAAAAATATATCGTGAAGAACTTGTACAACACCCATTAGGTACTACTTCTGTATACTCACAAGCAGGCAATTTTTGTTCTCAGAGAATATGTTAAACAGTTACATAACATTCATAGTGTGATTGTTAGTTATACAATAATGCAAACTTAAAATGATAAAATATGTTAAACCTGATATCCTTTTACTATTAAAATTATCTCATCCCAAACTGACTTTTTTGAACAGATCATCTCTTAATTCTCAGATGAACAATTTAATTCATCAGTCTTGACTATGTGTTCTCTGGTTTTTTAACAAGTACAAGAATGACAAGCATTTGATTCCTAATAGTCACATTTCTTTCTTTTTCTATTATTTGTTGGGTACTTTTCTTAGTGAAGAAAAAAATGAGACTCCTTTTAGTGTCATTACAAATAGAAAATAATACCTGCTTTCGAATTTCTAGTGCCATTACCTCACACATTAAAGTGTTATGAGCTGAATTGTACCCTCTTCAAAAAATCCATATATTGAAGTCCTAAATCTCATTACCTCAGAATGTGAATGTATGTGGAAATAGGACCTTCGAAGAGATAATTAAGGTAAAACAAGGTCGTGATGGTGGGCTTCATTCCAATATGACTGGTGTCCTTACAAGATGAGAAAACATGGACAGAGACACACACAGAGGTAAGGCCATCTGAGAACACAGAGGAAGATGGCCATCTGCAAGCCAAGGAGAGAGACCTCAGAAAAAAATCAACCCTGCTGACACCCTGATCTTGCACTTCCAGCCTCCGGAACTGTGAGGAAACACATTTCTGTTGTTTAAGCCATCCAGTCTGTGGTACTCTGCTATGGCAACCTTAGCAAAATAATACACAAAACGACAACTACCATTCATCTTTATGAAACAGGAAAACATTTTAGGTGATGTTCCAAGATGTTGCCTTCGAACATGATGACTCAGAGAGATCATCAGTGTGGTATCCAAAAGAAAGTGTGGGTTTTAGAGTCTGAATGCAGATTTGAACACTAGTTTTGCCTGTTAGTATCTGAGGAATACTGCTAGCATGTTGAAACCCACCAGAACCTCATTTTTCTCATGACTAACAATATGATTAACAATATCTACCTTGTAACATATATATAGATTTAAAAATTACAGGTACATAATAGTTGTATGTATTTATAGGGTACCTGTCATGTTTTCATACAGGCACACAACGTGTAATAATCAAATCTGGGTAACTGACATACCCATCGCCTCAAGCATCTGTTTGAACAATAAAACTGACGACAAAAACATAGAAATTATGAAGTTGCCTAGCAAATAGTTGATATTATACAAGCATAAATTTCCTTTTGTTCCTTTGTGTATGAAAAGGAAATTTAACAAATAATATGTTATTATTTACCCTAATATTGTCAAAGTGGCTGCTCTCTTAGGTAGAGGCTTTAATAACTAGACACTAAAACCATATAATTTGAAGTAAGATAATGATTCTTAGTCTTGTCTTTTGGAGACAGCACATTTATCCATAGGATGAAAGATGGTGTGTTAGCTTTCTAGGGCTACCATAACAAAATACCAAAGACTGAGTGGCTTAAATAACAGAAATTTACTTTCTTACAATTCTGGAGGCTAGAAGTGCAAGATCAAAGTGTCAGCAGACTGGTTTACTTCTGAGGCCTCCCTCCTTGGCTTGCAGACAGCCAGCCTCTCACTGCGGCCTGAAGTGGTCTTTTCTCTGTGCACACGCATCCCGGAGATGCATGGTCTTAAAAGAACAGTAGTCCTATTGGATTAGGGCGCATCCTAATGGCCTCAATTTACCATGATTACTTCTTTAAAGGCCTCATCTCCCAAAACCGTCATATTCTGAGGTGTTGGGGTTTAGGGGTTCAACATATGCGTTTTGGGAGGACACAATTCAGTCCACAGGAGATGGTCACCTTGAAACAGACAACCAGGTCAATGCATGTGTGTGTGTGTATGTGTGTGTGTGTGTGCACATAGATGTGCCGGTACACACACTGCAGTTTGTGTCAAAGGAGGGTTGGAAGTAATTTCAATATTTTCAACTATTTAAATCCTAAGAAGAAGAGAAAGATACTTTAGCAGAGACATTTTCTGTCCTGTGATATTATTTAAGGGCTAAAAATGATGCATACAGAAGCCAATTAAACTTGTGATCTACCCTCCAACACTTCTAAGATGAGCCTTTCTTTCAATCCCATTGTATTTATTCTGAGTATTTGGAATAATCTTGGAGAATTGATTTTGAAAAATAGGTTATTTCACACCCAATCTGCTGTAGGCAGTGTTACCTGTAAGTATAACATCACATAGACATTTGAGGGGTGGCCTGGCAGGATGACAGCAGTCTTTGGGGCGATGCCTCCTGTATGTATCACGCCTTTATGTTTTTCTTCACCCAAGGCTGGGGTTCTCAACTTGGCAGCTGTGGGGGGCTTTAGCAGAGTCCATTACTTCCATGAAATGTATGCAGAATGGCACATGAACCTGTATCATTTTCCGTGGGGATGTGTCTTCTCAGACCATTGGAAGGAATTTGTGTTTTGTCCTTCAATCATTCAACTAATGTTTATCATAGTGACATTCATATTATGTGCCAGGCATGGTTCTACATGCTGGTAATACAGTGATGAACAGAAAGATGGCATTCCTTTTTTCCTACAGCTCACATTCTAGAGATTAAGGTACCTTACTATTATTGTTGTTCTTTTATTCCAAAAAGGAATAATTTGCTCCTTAATGGGTTTACCAATAGATATCTTCCAAGTCATTTATAAGTTTTAGGACACTTTACTTGCCACCACTAAGGAAGTAATCATGAGAAATCATGTTTACTAAATCTAAAATTATGTTTTATATATACAAATATACACATACATAAATACATGTTTATGTATTAATTATGTGTATTTGCATATATGATTATATAAAAAGTTATGTTTTAAATTATTTCACCACTGTGCCTTTCTACCTTCTTAATAAAATGACATATTTATATTAATTTGATACTCTGTTAATGTCTCAGTGATTAAATATGTTTTATTACACAAAATTGGACTTAGTTTTTATCATCAGTAGAACTTAACAAAATAACTTAGAGTAGATATTCAGTAAATTTTTTCGCACAAAGAATTAATGAATTATAGATAAATGGATTTATCTACATTTATCAATTTACGGATTGATAAATGGGTAAATAAAGAATTCCTCATTTATAAATAGTTTTAAAAGCTAATATGTGAGGTGATAGATATGTTAATTTGCTTAATAACAGAAATCATTTCACTATGTATAGGTATGTTAAAACATCATTTTTTATACCTTAAATATATACAATCAAATTATTTTTTAAAAAAGCTAAACTGCTTTTGTAGTAAAAATCGCAAACAGTATGCAAGCTATCGTAGTTATCCCAGGATAACTACTTCACGAGGAAAACATAGCTGAAAACCATTTCCTACAGGCAGCAAATTCTTGGCCATGTTGCTCTTGGCAACTAAGATGTTTACAGTAGACTCTGAAGACGGTAACAGACTAGGTCTCCCATCATATTTAACCTTGTCTCTTATGTAAAGAGAAGCCATAAACTCTTTCCGTTTTTGACCAACTCCACTTATCAAAAGAGGAGAGAGTTTTGGCGCTCTGAGTTTTAGATTACATCATCCTGTTTTCACAGTTCATTCCTTGAACCAAGGGGACTTCATTTAGCTTTTTCTAGAAATGTTGCAATAACAGGGCTAGGTATGGGAACATGTGCAAGGACCTTCAACACAGGAGCACTCCGTGGGGCAAAAATCATACTCCAGACCTGAATAACTTTTTCTTTTCTATGAACTAAAATATATTATAGAATTTGTAAAACAGAAAATAAAAATGTACCAAAAAATTTTGCAGTCATGTTCAAATCAACCTAATTTGTTAGCTTTCCTTGGTTGTATTAATTTGCAAAGGATCTGTAGCTGACCAAATGGTAGAGGTAAATATAGAGAAGTTACTGAAATTTTTCAGAACTCTTTTTTCTTAATGTAATAATTGTACTAGCCCAAAGGAACACAAGACACAGAAATAATGAACTATTAAGCTAGCAAGTTAGTGCCAACAGGAATAATTCCTATAACCAAATTCTGAGCAGGCTACGTTAAGGTAAGAAGTGTTCATTACTCACTCGTACCCATACAAGAATACCATCTGCTCCTTGATGGTATCACTTGTCTCTTTGCAAAAAAGAAGGCTTTAGGGATGGTGGGCCTGATGTTCTGGTCTAATTATAAGTTAGATAATTATATCTTGCTTAGCTACATTTCCCAAGAAGTTTTATCTGAATTTCCTGCCTAACCCCTACACCTTAATTTTATTTCCTACTCTTAACTCTTGCCAAGAGCTGCAATGCACTGCTAATCAGCTCCTTAATTCAAGAGCAGATGTAGGGACTGTGCCATCCCATCAGTGGGCTAAATGACTCCTGAAAACATCGGGACATTACCCTTCAGGCTGTGACAGAGATGCAGAATCCGGAACACGGTTTGTAAAGGACAAAGGATACTTGAGCAGGGGGTACTTTCTGGGCCAAGGGTGTGATATTGCCCTATGTCATATTGGGGGAGTTTGTGTATTTTATTAATACATGAATCACCTTGGTTTTATAGGAAATAAGTTGAAAACTGGAATTAAATTCACCGGCTTTTCTTGGAACCCTGTAAGAACACCAAGACTAAGGTGTATCTCCTGAGAGTTTAGGATGATAGACCACTTCTGGAGAGGTCCTTGGTACTTTTATTAGTAACATGTGAAAGGCAAATGGCTTTGGTGACTGTGACGTAAGTCAAACCTTCTGGTAGGGTAGGGCTATGCCATGGTGCAAACTGGTGGACCAGCGGGTGCTCACCCAAAGAAGCAAGCAGCAGGGGATACAGCTGAACTTGGAAGTCAGAGCAGAGGAAATTTCTCCGAAGCCTAGTTGAGGCACAATACAGGTACTACTAAAAGTCTAGTGCTACATTGTACAACTCAAGAGTTTAGAGGGACATTTTTAGACAGCGCAGACTGTGGCTCAAAGTGGGGAGCTGACCTTTACTAGATTGGGCTAAACACTCGATTAGCCAAAATTCTGTTTTCAGAAACAAAAATATATATAGCTTAAAATTAAAATTTAGCAATTTTAGAAAGGAGGAGTTACAGAAAGAAAATGGCATTATAGTCTCTAAAAATTACTTCAAATATACAATAAAAACATTTTGCTTCCTGAGACAACGGAAGGGAAAACCTTGAACTCAGGGCTGGGCTAACTGAAGCGCTGTGTCTGTGGTACGGCTGGGAGAGGGAGGAAGGACCTAGTCTGGGACGGGGGCCCAAGTTGGCAGGTGCGTCACTGAGAAACAGGTTTTTAGTAACCACAAGCAAGGACAGCAGCGCCCTGGAGACAGGAGCCTGTGCGTAAGTATTTAGACCTGACTGTGTCTTGGTTGGGCGGGTGCACGTTCAGGAGGGAGCGTGAGGGTTCTGGCAGAGCAGACGGCCCTGCGATCCCACCTGCCCCCGTCTATCTCCCTCAACATAGTGCATTTTTAGGGCTAACGTTAGGTGTAATCTGATTTCAGAGGCTCACTGGTTTCCTACCCTCCAACTTCTCTTTAAGCAAAAGCTGTTGAAAATACCATTAATAGGAGATGGATTCTTGAATAGGCCTTATCTTGAAGGGGCCGTAGGGACCAGGCCTTCCTCACTTTTTTTAACTTCCCACAGAAATTATCTTAGTGCTTTAAAGAGAGCAGGTGGTCAGTAAGCATGAGTTCAGAGAAGGAATGAATGAGAGAATGAAAAAAGGAAAAAAACAATTTCAAAATGAAATAGGAAGGGTTTAAAATGCAAAACAGCATGCGCGAGGTTCCTACACTGTAGTGACTGAAACCTTTTTATACTAAAATTTAATTGAGGAAACAAATGTCTAAGATGCCTGGCAGCAGAGTCTTTCCAGCCTGTGTAGGTGGATTTTAAAGCATGTCAATGGGAACGCGAGATCTGCTATGCCATTGGGAGAGGAGTAGCAAGAAGGGAAAGATCTGTGGACCCTGGGCGAACAGAGTAATCTAAAAATCGGAGCGCCAAAAAAGCCTTTCTTTTTTTGGATAACTGGAGTTGGTCAGAAGACAGGTATCTGCAGGAAGAGAAGGTTCTCCATTAAAATGAAAAAGGTGCAAAATGAATAAATGCAAAGAGACAGACTTTGAACCATCTTGTCAAGGTCCAGCCTTGCTTACCACTGTAGTCTGTGCATAAATTAAAGCCGTTTGTCGTGGTAGTTAACTCAGCTCTGGTGCTGAGCAGTGCGGTAGAACTCACACCGCCGCTGCTCTGCACAGCTCATAAAGAGAGTGGTGTTTTTATACAAGTGGTATAATTATAAAGAGACCTAAATCCCAATGTATTAATTAATTTAAGTATCGGTTTACGTTCTGGGGACATCCAGGTGGGCTCCTGGGAGAACTAATGAATCAGAGAATAGGACATTCTCATTAATATTTGCAAACACTCGGAGAATATTTGCGTTTTGTTATTTCGTTTTCCACCTCATTTCAGCATCTTTGTTATTCTTTCAAAACAATCTATTAGGGAAAAAAGACATTATGCAAATGTAACATCAAGTGATGTTTTATATTACATCACCTCATTAGGCAGCAGCCTGTCAGCTTTCAGGAGTTCTTTGAAATAAAATTTATTCTGTTTTCTCTTTCTCCTTCCCAGGGGTAAATCTACCGTCAATCTTAAACAAATTTAATGTATCTGGCTGTAAATTAATCGTATTACTCTCTAGTCGTTGCCATTTCTATTTCTTCTGTCTTATCTTCCTTTGCATTGTCATTACAATAGCTTTCCCGTGGAATTCCATGCAGCACACACCACACACGGCTCGCCTGTGGTGTTCTTAACAATAACGCACGGATAGATAATAAGGTTTATTCACCCCAGTGGTTTTCTCCGTCTCGGTAGTATTTATTATCACAACAGCTTCCAGGGAGTCAATGGTTTAATATGTCCTATGACTTTTTTGCTGAGCAAGTGTTTCTACATCCTCACAGTCAATTTCAAATGGGAGGCTCTAATATGAAGAAAATGATCAAAATATCTATAAAAGCTTTCAAGAAATAAAGTACCATATCCGCATATTCCATTAGATCCCCACGGAGAGCCAAAATTCAAGTTTCCTGCCAATGAATGCAAACATCTCAATCATCATCATCTCCCACCTCCCCACCACTTACAACTAAGAAAAGATTAAGGACTGAGTTATGTACAGGCCACATTTTCTGAGTCTGCTGGGATTTTCCTTTTTTTTTTTTTTTTGTCTTTCCTATTGTTTGGAAAGGAAATTCAGTTATCTGTGTGCAATAATATAGCATTAAAATAATAATACAGCATTAACTTTTTGCCACAGAAATATGGGATTGGAAAAAACTTTGAGAAATCATCTCTGTTGTCCTACACTGTCTGTGGTGGGTTCCAGCGGGCTTCCACGAGGAGCTTTGAAAATCTAAATTATTGACACTTAGCGAAAGGATTGGAACAAAATTGCCACAAAGAAACTACATGGCTCCTGGGCTGGCAACCCCCTACCGCAGCCTGATTGAATATTTAATACATTAATGGAACTAAAGAAAGAGGAAAGGGTCAGAGGAAGCCATGGGGGGATGGGAAGCAAACAAGCTGGACTTTTTGTGTCACCAACAATGGCTTAGGGGAGAGGGCTCCCTGGTCCAAAGGCAACCTATGACCTTCAACTCCAAACCATATAATTTACTCCTCATTTTCCGATTCCACGCTCAAGAAGCAAGCACCTGATTTTAATGTGGCTCCATATGTAAGAGCCCTACAGGGAGCGATTTGGTGGGGTAGGGAACAGAAGGGTCTCATGTCCTCACTATTACGTTCTTCCATTACAAATTAATATTAATACGTTGACATCCTGGTTTGCCTACACAGAATGTGCTGGCCAGACCATTCTATCCCTTTGGCAGTTAGTCATCTTAAGTTAATGTAATGGCATTTTGATTGTGGATTTCAGTCTCACAGACTTTGATTACAGTTGCAATCATACAAGAGTGTGTGGATAAATCAAGTTCTACCAAAAAAATCTGACTTTGGATTGTGAAAAATCCATTACGGTAACGTCAGATGTCTTAAGAGAGAATGTTGGAGACTTCTCCACCTGATGTAATTTCAGCTACCAGAGTTTGATGCAGAAAGCCAAGTTTCTTTTCCTTCCTAAAACTTCTAAACCCGAAGCACAGGCAAGTATTTCGTCTATGCTGTTCTGTGAAGTTGCTGCAGAAAAATGTCTACTAAATCATTTCTAACATAATTGAAGTCCAATGTCTTTGTTTTTCTACCTTCTCATTAAAAACGAAATTTCCAAGTCAGTTAAACATTATTTTTGTTTTCTTGAGGACTTCTTTATTATAAACCTTTCTCCTACATATATGACCCCAATTATATTTTCCTCTGCTTTCCTAAAGCAAATTGTTCATGCTTTTTTTTTATTTCTCTGAACCATGCCTACACATATTTTATTCATTTCCCCTGAACTGTATTCTCTCTATCATGAGGTGATTCTCAAAACAGATACTAGCAATGCTGAATTCATAGAAAAATCGGTTCTTAAAAAAAATCAGTTATACATTTCTATTCTTACCTCATATTATTTTTTGTCTACATTTAGTCTATATTATCTTCGATCTTTATCTCCCATATTTGACCAAAGCCAATCCCTTCTAATTAAATTTTTATCTGCTCTTGTAAAATATCCTGGTTTCAGCTGATGACATATTTTTGTTTTAATTTTTTCTGCTTTTTTCACTATTAATCTTGAATTCAATTGTAATTAACAATTAAGTAATTTACAGCTAATTTTTCTTTAACTACAGCCTGATTATTCTTTCCACAAATTCTGTTTTCAAATTTAATAGCAAACACCTAGTGCATGTAAGTAATTTGATTTGTTTGAATTTCAAATAAGCTCTGCATATCATTACTTGCAAGATATTTGTCTCACAGAGTATGAATGTCTATCAGAACTAACCAATTTCTCATTTCAGAGACATTTTGAATAAGAGAATACTACTTGGGTAGGTTCTTTTTGGAACCATGTAGAATGTGTGTATTTGTATATGTGTGATATTTATATATTTAAAACACACACATAAATACATAATATTCCCACACAGAGAAATTTACACTGATACATATTCCACTGGGTGATTTCATATATACAGACATACCTCATTTTATTGTACTTCAATTTATTATGTTTCACAGATACTGTGATTTTTACAAATTAAAGGTTTGTGGCAACCCTGCATTGAGTAGGTCTATTGGCATTATTTTAGCCTGTGCGCACTTTGTGTCTTTGTCACATTTTGGTAATTCTCACAATATTTCAAACTTATATTATTATTATGTCTGTTATGGTGACCTGTGATCAATGATCTTTGATGTTACTGTTGTAATTGTTTTGGGATGCCAATAACCACACCCATATGTGGTGATCAACTTTACCGATAAATGTTGTGTGTGTTCTGACTGCTCCACCATCTGGCCATTCCCTCATTCCTCTCCTTGGGCCTCCCTATTTCCTGAGACACATTGAAATTAGACTAATTAATAACCCTACAATGGCTTCTAAGTGTTCAAATGAAAGGAAGAGTTGCACATCTGTCACTTTAAATCAAAAGCTAGAAATGATTAAGCTTAGAGAGGAAGGCACGTCAAAAGCTGAGAGAGGGTGAAAGCCAGGCCTTTTGCAACAACCAGTTAGCCAAGTTGTAAATGCAAAGGGAAAGTTCTAGAAGGAAATTAAAAGTGATGCTCCTTTATACACATGAATGATAAGGAAGCAAAACAGATGGAGAAAGTTTGAGTAGTCTGTACAGAAGATCAAACCAGCCACAGCATTCCTTTAAACCAAAGCCTAATCCAGAGCAAGGCTCTAAGGCTCTTTAATTCTGTGAAGGCTGAGAGAGACAAGGGAGCTGCAGAAGAAAAATTTGAAGTTAGCAGAGGTTGGTTTATGAGATTTAAGGAAACGTTATCTCTGTAACCTAAAAGGGTAAAGGTGAAGCAGCAAGTGCTGATGTAGAAACTGCAGCAAGTGATCCAGAAGGTCAGCTAAGGTCACTGATGAAGGAGGCTGCACTGAACAACAGATTTTCAATGTAGACAAAAGAGCCTTCTATTAGAAGAAGGTGTCATCTAGGACTTCCATAGCTAGAGAGGAGAAGTCAGTGGCTTCAAAGTTTCAAAGGACAGGCTGACTCTCTTATTACTGGCTAATGCAGGTGACTTTAAGTTGAAGCCAGTGTTCATTTATTATTCTGAAAATCCTAGGGCCCTTAATAATTATGCTAAACGTACTCTGTGTTCTATAAATGGAGCAAAAAAGCCTGGATGACAGCACGCTTGTTTATAGCATGACTTACTGAATATTTTAAGCTTACTATTGAGACCTATTGCTCAGAAAAAAAAGATTTCGTTCAAAATTACTGCTCATTGACAATGCACTTGGTCACCCAAGATCTCTGATGGAGATGTACTAGGAGATTAATGTTGTTCTCATACCTCCTAACATAACACCTATTCTGTAGCACATCAAGGAGTAATTTTGACTTTCATAGTGATTCCACTGATGGATCTGGGCAATGTAAAATGAAAAGCCTCTGGAAAGGATTCACCATGCTGGAAGTCAAAATATTCATGATTGACGGGAGGAGGTCAAAATATCAACATTAATGGGAGTTTGGAAGAAGTTGATTTCAACTCTCATGGATGACTTTGAGGGGTTCAAAACTTCAGTAGAGAAAGTCACTACAGATGTGGTAGAAATACAAGAGAACTAAAATCAGAAGTGGAACCCAACGATGTTACTGAATTGCTACAATTTCATGATAAAAATTTAGTAGGTGAAGTGTTACTTCTTACAGATGAGCAAAGTAGTTTCTTGAAATGGAATCTACTCCTGGTGAAGAAGCTGTGAACATTGTTGAAACAACCACAAAGGATTTAGAATATCACATAAACTTAGTTAGTAAAGCAGTAGCTGGCTTAAGAAGATTAAGTTCCATTTTGAAAGTAGTTCTACTGTGGGTAAAATGCTATCAAACAGCGCCACAGGTTACAGAGGAATCTTTTGTGAAAGGAAGAATCAGTCGATACAGCAAACTTCATTCTTGTCTTATTTTAAAAAATTCCTGCAGCCAGCCCAACCCTCAGCCACCCTGGTCAGTCAGCAGCCATCGACATCAATGCAAGACTGGCAAAAAGATTATAACTCACTGAAGGCTCAGACGGTCATTATCATTTTTAGCAATGCAGTATTCTTAATTTAAAAATGTGTACACAGCTTTTTAGACATAATGCTTTTGCACATTTAGACTACTGTATAGTGTAAACATAACTTTTATATGCATTTGGAAACCAAAATGTTCGTGTGACTCACTTTGTTGCAATATTCTCTCATTGCAGTGGTCTGGAGCCAAACCCACAGCATCTTTGACCTATGCCTGTGTACATATACAGATGGTCCCCAACTTAGGACAGCTCGACTTACGATTTCTCAACTTCACAATGAAATGAAACTGATACACAGTCAGTAGAAAGCAGTCCAATACTCTCTTGTGATGCTGAGCAGTGGCAGTGAGCCACAGCTCCCAATAAGCCACACAGTCACAAGAGTAAACCAGCAATACCATGCAGTGTGCTGTGTCACCAGATGATTTGCCCAACAATAGGCTAATGTAAGTGTTCTGAGCATGTTCAAAGCAGGCTAAGCTGAGCGATGACATTTGGTAGGTTAGGAGCATTAAATGCATTTTTGACATGATGATGGGTTTATCAGGACGTAACCCCACTGCAGGCTGAAGAGCATCTGTACACACACACACACACACACACGTGCACATGCATACAGTGGGTGCTTTGCTTAATCAGAGGAGTATCACATATTCTTAGATTGGAAAGAAGAAGAACAAATTCCCTAGGGACAGAAGGAGGGAAAAAGTCATTGCCATTGATTATCTTATAACTTACCGGGTTTGGAGTGGTGTTGGTATAGATTGGCAACACCCATATCTAAAAAATTGGTTTAAAACATACCAAAGCCAAATATTCATTTTAAAATCATCTACTATATTAAGCCACCTTTTTGCTGTCTTTTATTAGTTTGGATAATGTGTCTAATTATTCCAAAATTCAACTCATTTGTGAAAGTCTAGACGACCTATGTGTGCCATGAGTCTCACTCAGAAAGTACACATCTCTTCTCTGCTTTGGTTGGTCCTGTTTCATTAAAACTTCATATATTTACATTAGAACCTTATAAATTATTCTCCTAATTCTCTTTATGCAAATGTATAACTGTGGTTAATAGAGATGCAGCCTCTTTACGTAATAAGCTTCGTTTTGTCAGCTTAAAATCACATAATATTGATCCTCTTAATTGTACTGCCTGGATGACGCGACCATTTGGATGTTTTGAAGTAGAAACAAAATGAAAAGTTTTTGCTTTCTAGATAGGCTTAAATGGCTGCCTTATAAAAATTTTTTACAGGCAATGAAAGTAATGATTTTACAAAAATTATGAAATACTAAATATAATCAACAGGCTGGCTGGATAGGCCTGCAGAGTGTGCTGTTTGCTCTGTTCACTGTCCCCTCAGCCTTGCTCTCCTGGCCAGGACCCTTGCCCTCTGCTTCCATGCTCAGTCCCCTCCTCCTGCGCCCAGTGAGCTTCCTCCCTGGCATCTCCTCCCATGTCTTCTCTCCCTCCCACTTACAAGACTGAACTGAGAATTATTTTATTTTTTGGCAGGAGACAATTCCCTACCCTGAGAGAGTAAGTCTCTGATTCTCTGATGGTTGAATTTTATGTCTGCATCAGTGATGTGCCGCTCACCCCCGGGGCTGCCCACCTGCCCGGCCAACCTGGCAGTCTCTGATCTTCCCCATTCAGGATCTCTGCGAAATCGTCAATAGTAAATTCATAAGCCAAGAATGCAACATTGCACATGTCATTTGTGTTAGGCTTCGACATGAGAGTTTCTTCTGAAAAGATCAAGAAAGAAAAAAAGAAGAAAGCAAACGTCAACATTTTGTTTCCATATCTCATGTCTGAAAAGAAGGGGATAACCTTTTGGCAACATTTTTATATTTCATCAATATACAATTCACATGTTCTATTTGAAATACCTTGATATTAAAAACATGAAAGTCAAGTGCTCTGCAGAAAGAGAGGCATGTTTTTTATTTCTTTCACATCAAATGTTTTTCAATATGATTTCAAACAAATTGTCATCTAAACCACATTTTTTTAATACACTTGTCAGGGCCAAATGCAGAATATTGAAAAAATATAAAAAAGTAGGATTTCAGAAAGAAGTTCTTGCAGCTCTTATAAATGTCTCTTTCAGCCTATTGGTTAACAAAAAATTTTTAACCTTTATTTTTAATTATGCTGAAAGCACATATTAATGCTGCAGTAGAAGAAATTAAAAATTTCCCAGTTAATTAGCTTATTAGGTTGCCCCATTTTATTCCTTTCCCCTTCTTTCCTTTCTTTCTTGTTTCCTTTCTTCCTCCCTCTCTTCCTTCCTTCTTTCCTTCCTTCCTTCATCTTGGTAGAAAATACATAGGATCTGGAGGCATATAAACCTAGATTTTAATCTTGGTTTGGGCTCTCAGCATGGTTTTTACTGTTTTTCATTGGGTGAATTAATTAACTCTTCCAAAGTTGTGTTCCTTCAGATATAAAATGGATATAGTGATACATAACTCACAAGAGTTTTGGGGTAGACTGAATAAGCCAATCGATAGAAATGCCCAAGTGAACAGTTAATAAATACTAATGCTATTTCCCCATTCCATTGATATCATAATCTAATCTGGGGTAATTATTGTTAAGCATTAGTTATCCAACTATGTAGTTGCCAATATATTTAGCCTGAATTCAAGATCCATGACCAAGAGAGCGAGGAAAAAAAAAAAAACAAAAAAAAAACTAAGCATGGACCTTAAGAGAATTTAAGACATGGGGTGAAGGTCACAGTGGCTGTGGCATTCCTAGTAGACTAATACACTGCAACATTCTTCATTTTCTTATAAAAACTGTCTTGGAAAATTGTAAGAAAACACAATAGGTAACAGAAGCCGGTGCTATTAGTGTGGCAGCAAATCTTAGAGAAGTCTGTCATTCATTGGTGGGAAATTAATAGCTTGGGAAACATAGTCTCTGAAATAAAATTTATGTATCATTTCATTCATAGAGACTTCTATAAAAATGATTTCTTCAACTTATTTCTCTGAGTATCTTTATTATGATCTTTACTTTTCATGGAAATGGAATTTGATTCACTTATAAGAGTTAGAAAAAAAAAACCAACAACATTGCAGAGTAATGTTGCTGGGGTGATAGAGCAACACCACAGCTTGCTAAGGTCGCAGATAGGAGATGCTGGTATTTGGCCTGATGGAGACGCTTCCCTTTAGACAAAATTCTGAGAGAACGAGGAGTTGATGCCACATCCCTGGTGGGCACATGCCATCTCTGTAGAAATGTGGGATAAAGTCATCTACAGCTGTTTTGAAGCAACACAGAGAAAAGAGTGTTTTGTCTTTTGACATATCTTCTGAGTAAAGTTGATCTTGATTCAAATTGCCATTGTTGTAACCTCATAAAACGATATTTTATTTGGCCACTTGACACCCAACCCAACTGTACCTTCATCAGCAGTGGAAAGGTATAAAAATAGAAGGTCCCTCAATAACTCTAGCCGGCGGATCCCACTTGCCTATGTTGACATAGGAAAGTATGTGTGACACAATTGAGGGGATAAATCACTGCTATTCTAGAAAAGGATTTCTCAGTAATTCATTTTAAAAGTAACCTTTGCTGGCTGTGATGGTCAGTTTTATGTGTCAACTTAGCTGCAGTGACAAGTCATTCAACCAAACACAAATCCAGGTGTTGCTGTATAGACATTTTGTAAATGCAATTAAAATTTATAATCGGTTGACTTTAAATAAAAGTGATTATCCTAGACAATCTGGATGGACCTGATTCAATAAGTTGAAAGGCCTTAGGAATAGAACTGAGACTTCCTTGAAGAAGACATCCCACCTGTAAACAGCAGCTTCACTTTGCACCTGAGAGTTCCAGCCTCCCCTTCCTGACACTGTGCCCTAACTTTGGACTTACCTTGCCAGACCTCACTACCACATCCATTGATTTCTTGCAATCAATCTCTAAAAGTATCTTTTACTAGTTCTGTTTCTCTGGCTGAACTTGAACTGACTCACTGGCTAACAGAGTCCTAAACCCCTATTTCCTTCCATCCCTAATCCTCCCCCAGTAACTCCTGATCTTTGCTCCAGATGCAACCTCTGCAAGGAGGGGAAGAGGGATTGCCTGACGTAAAACACCCACCGCAAAATTTCTGCAAGTCATTATGAGTTTCAAATCTATTCAGTCTTTTATTTTTGATGTACTAGTAAAATCCCCTCAGTATTTATAAAAGTCACATACAAAATGATCTTATTGTCATTATAAAAAAAGTTTCAGCTTATGTTTTAAGGCAAATACTACTGAAAAGTACAGTTGACCCTTGAATAACGTAGGGGCTGGGGAGTGCCAGCCTCTCGTGCAGTCACTGTGGATGGGAAGCCTTACTGATAACACAACCAATTAAAATATATTTTGTATGGTATGTGTACTATATGCTATAGTCTTACAATAAAGTAAGCTGGAGAAAAGAAAATATTAAGAAAATCAAAAGGAAGAGAAAATAAATTTACTATTCATTAAGTGGAAGTGGATCATCATGAAAGTCTTCATCCTTGTCTTCATGTTGAGTGGGCTGAGGAAGAGGAGGATGAGGAAGGGCTGGTCTTGCTGTCTCCGGGGTAGTAATGGTGAAAAAAGTCTGCATACAAGTGGACCCTTGTGGTTCAAACCAGTGTTGTTCAAAGGCCAGCTGTATTATCTTTGTCCTCAGTGTATTCTCATGACACTTAGCTGCATATCTTGTATTCAATACATATTTGCTGAATGAATAACTGAGCAATTTCTTAGTAATACTCCAGATATTCCAAGGGAATTTTAGAGTAAAACTCTGATTCTTTTTTTCAGTATCTTGTTGAGAAGAGATATTTTTAAATGTAATTTTGCTAAATTAGGTTTATCTTCATTTTATAATGCCATTAAAAATGAATAACTTGAAAGATAATATATGAACACAAAATTCTTATGATTTAATATCAAAAGATTATAAGTCTAACTTCAATCCGATTTTGCTTCTGACTGAAAATATGTACAAACGTAAACAAAATCTAGATAGTAATAGTCATAAAGAACTAGAATAAAATTGTCAGTGATTTTTTTCATTTAAATTTTCTCTTTAAATTTTATTATATTGCTTTAGCATTTAAAAAGTATAAAGTATATGTTATCTACCCAATCTTTTTAGAAGACTTTTTACAATTATCCCTTTTTTTTCTAGAGTGGAAGAGGAAGGAGTAGGGGAGTTTGAAAAATAGTCCAAATTTACTTTTTTAATTTTTAGAATTGGATAATAGCCATTTCTTCGTTTTTACAGTCTTTTATAATATAATAAACTAAAATATGCAAATTTAAAAACTGTGGCTTTATGGTGTTTAATATATTGAAGTTTAACTAGTTTAAATGCAACTCTATAAACTCACACTTCTCATACATTAGGACAAATCTGTTCATTAAGATGCAATAATATCCAAAGAAAATTTAGCTTTAGTATAATTTCAATGGTGCTCTAAATTTTATATATGATCTTTGTTTAGAAAAGATTAACAATAGTGTGCTGCCCTGTCTGAAAACTTCAGAAAACATATGGCCCGAAAACTACAAGGAGAAATAAACATAAAACCCATAATTTTCCTGCATGCATGCTTTGAATTTTCACCTTTTTTTTTTCATAATTAATTCTTCTTAGCTAGAAAAAGTTTTATTTGAACGCGGCTTTTCAGAATGAAAAGGTTGGGAGCTATTCTAACTAGGACATGAGATGACAATTTCCATAGTCCACAGGGTGACAGGATAATCTCGCAAAGTTTCCATTTCATTCCTATATTTGTTAAGAAAACTCAGCTACAAACACACGCACTCACAAAATAAAAGTGGCAGAAGCGACAACAGCCTTCGCCAAGTTACAGAAGCTCTATGCTCTTCAACATCTCACCTCAAAACTCGACCAGTCTGCAACTTGCAAGGCAGTAGAACCTGTTAGCAGAAGTCAAGCTATCCTTAATAAATTTACCTTAAGATTCATTTATTAATCTGAAATACTGAAATTGACCAAGGGTCAAAGCAAAGAGCATTTCTAATCATGCACAGAAAAAGGAAATGACAAGAGGGAAACTGTTCTGTCGTGGCGGCTGGAGGGACGGGGGTAGGTCCGGGTGCCATCGGTTCCAGCCTGACTCGCTGGCCGAGCGCTGACCTCCACGTGCTCACGCGTTCTTTAGTGTGTCAGAAAGACGGCTGTGTAATAAGATAGCTCTACATCTGAAGCCCAGCTTTCCCACTCCAGCAGTAGTGTCCTCCAGTGAGTTCATTTTTCCTTCTGAGTCCTATTTGTCAAAACAGAGATAACACAGTCTACTTGGCATAACTTTGGGCACTAAATGAGAGAAACTGTCAGAATGGTATTGTTTAGAATTTCATGAAAACCTCTGTCCTTCCCTCTATCTCCTTTCTCAGGGCAGGTGTTTTGTTTTTACAAAGCAAATTCCATATTCTCTTTTCTCTCCTGGGACATTCCTTTTCTGCCTTCTATCTTTAGTCCTGTCCTCACCAATGCCTCCTTTTCAGTTTATAGATTTAGTCATGGCTCCCTCATCCTTAAGAATATCAAAAATCCAACCCCTGCTTTTGCCCTGCCTTCCGATTAGGCAGCTCTCCTGCATTTAGTCCTCCCTTTACCAGCCACTTTTGGAAAACCTTCACTTGCTACTTCTTTTCCCACCTCTTCTTCAGCCGCTCGACCCACCAAACCCCGCTGATGCGAAACCCCGCCGCCTCCCATCAGCCAGGGCCGAGCGCCGGCTACCTCGCTAGGATGTCTCACCATGGACCACGTCTCAATGTTCTTGTCTTTGTTTTTTACTTGCTTGCTTGTTTATTGTTAAACCCTCATCTCCCGTAGCTTCCCCATTGCAAGGCTTTCCTGATCTGATTCTCTCTCTTCCTGCTGCTGTGATCATCACTGTTGGAATCCTTCAGTGCACAGATGTCTGCTTTATCTTTGCTCCTAGTACACGAGAAGATTGCATTTCCCCTCCTCTCACGTTAGTCATGGCAGAGCATGTGACTCAGGTTGGTCCATAACGTGCACACAGACGATGTGTCCGTTCCTGGCTGGAGCATTCAACTGCCAGTGCGTAAGTCTCCAGCCTGCGATTTCCTTTCCTCAGCTGTCACGTAAGTGCCATGAAACCAAAGCAAGCCAGGAAGCTCAGACAAAATACAGAAGGCTTTGCATGAGGGAAAAAAGTAAACTTTTGTTGCATCAATGAATGCAAAGCATTAGGATCCTAACGATACTCTGAGTTCTTTGATTTTAGTTGTTAGGTGTGTTTAAGGAAATTTGAATGAAAAAATAATTTTTTAGTGTCAATGGACAGGATTTTACCCTATGGGTCACCACAGACAGATGTGAACACCTGTATTCCTCGGGCCATCACTTCACACATTAAAACTAAGTGACCACCAACTCTCCAACTGTTCCTTAATAAGCAACCGTCGTGAGTGAGCCTTAGAACTGTTGCCGGTTTCTCAAGTTGGAAACTTGAGTTACCCTTGAATTTTCTTCCTCCTTTGCCCTGCGTACATAAACAGTCACACATCCCGTGGATTGCACCATCTAAACTTGTAAAAGCAGCTCCTCTTAAGTCCCAGGGGGCCCTCCCGTCGTCCAGTCTCAGCTGCACTCCTGAGATGCTGGGCTGACGGCTCCTCCTGCCCCTCTGCTTCCTCCACGCCACGCTTCCTGTGGCAGCCAGAACTTCTCTACCTGAAACCATTCCCTTTGCCTGTGAGTGAAATACATTATGCAGACACTGGACATACCTCCAGTCTCCTTTCCTACCTCCGTTGCCTTCATGTTCTCACATTAGCTCTTCCAACCTCTCTCACCACCTGCAGGTTACCGTGTCCCTCACCTTCAGCTCAGAATCACTGGACATGCTGACATCTCTTACCCAGAATTCCCTCTCTCATTTTTTTTTTCTTAGTTGACTCACATGACTCACTCCTTACCATCTCAGCTTGTAAGTCACAGTTCGTGATACCGAGGAAACACCAATAAATATTTGTTGATTAATTTTATTATTCTCATTGAGATTCTCATCAACTCCTTTCCATAGCATTTAAACAGCCTCCAACTCTTCTCTCTGCTACAACTCTGCCCCTCTCACCTGCAGTGCCCAATTGCAGATCCTAGTTGCCTGGGTACGGAATGTCACTAGATTTAATTTTCTAATTTTACCCTTTAGTTATTATGATCTTCCTTGCTTGTCTCATTTAATTATATCCTCCAATCTTAATACAATGATTGGATATAATAGTTAATTAAAGAAATGATTAATCTTTTGATTAATATACTGATCAGTCACAATAAATTTTATTTACTGAAAACAATCTTTAGTTGAATCAGGTGATTTTTTAAATCTATGTGGTCTCAAGAGCTGAACGTCATGGTTTCTTAAAATGCACAGCACAAACTTGGAAAATTCATTTTCTTGATAACTGCACCGAATTTTGGAAATTTTTGCCAAAAGTAGGTTATTAGTTACAATGCCAGAGTCATGTTTTCTTTTGTCTTTTGGAGGCCACTAAATCACAGTTTAGTATCATCAAAGTATATTGAATCTTACACGACTTACTTTATAGGCAAAAATTGTGAGCATAATTCCTTTTTAATACATGCAAAATCTAATAGTAAACTACCCCAAAGGATGGATAACTTATATTGCTTATTTCAATAAAAGAAACAATAAAAAGTATGACTAGTGAGAACCAGACTATATTGAGAGATTAAAAGAAATGAAACACTGGAAACTAACAAAACAGCATTGAATGTAGTCAGAACATAGAAAACATGATTTATACCTACCTCTACAATTTAATAAATCTTTATACATGTAGAGATTAAATAGTTCAGCAGAAAGAAGGTATAATATGATTTGTAAAGTAAATATATGACTACAATGCATCTGAGTTACACAAATAAGCATTTTATAATAAAAGGAAGTGAATAGGTCTTGTTCAAAGACAGAGAAAGATTTTGGTTATCTAAAAGCATTAGGATTGTTGACTAAGACTACTTAAGTAGGATGTAACAGAACTTTCTCTTGGTGTTTGATTTATCAAATTCAAGTTCTTAAAGTCCTTGTTCTAGAAGATTTTACTGTTTAATAACTTTTGACTTTCATCAATTCAGATATTATTACATTTACAGTTCTGAGGATATAAAGCATATAGACATCACTTTGGATAATAATCTCTCTTTGGGTAGAACTAATTTGGTCATTTCCAAATTGGTGTGCCTCATGCCAAAAAGGCTCTTCTATATAAAATAAAATAACTCTTATTTGTTTTGTTTCTATGTCTTTCATAAAGGACAACTAATGTAATAGTTACATAGCTAGGATAAATAATGGCAAAATCATTATTTTAAAATTGACTCCACTTTAAAATTTTGTAATAACAAAAGATAACATTGCAAGCCATATATTACTATCCTTGTAAAAGTTGTAAGAAACCAATAATGAGTGATTCCACATTTGCTAGCGAATGGTATGGTACAAACAAACATTTATCAAAATAAAAATTAGGGCCATATGCATATAAACTCTTTATCATAAGTATCATTAGAAACTATAAAGCCCCAAATGAACTCTTGAGGGTGAGGCTCTTAAAGAATAACGTTGAAGTGCACAGCTATTACAAACTCATTTGATATTCATTTTAACTGCAGTGACTATAATGAATATACTTTGTATTCAAACAGATGTCACAAGCACGACTACAGAAGTTCCAATATAATTCAGTCTTAGTTAAGAATGAGTAAATGGATATTTAAAATTGAATGCTACCATGAAGGAGGGAAAAAAAAAACCAATTATAGTAAACATTAGCTCCCCAACAAAACAAATGAAAGATTTGTATTAAATTGTGTTCTTTCTTATTTTTACATATAAGAATACAATAATACACAGATCTTGCTATCACAAACACCCCTTTTTCTTGAATCAGCTGGTCTACAGATTAGTTAGCTTGGAAAATAGAAATTAGAAGTGTAAAAAGATGACTCAGAAGGATAGGCTGAAATTCACTTTACAGTATTTAGAGACTAATACATCGAAAGGATTAAAAATATTATGGTGCCAGTTTAATGCAGCTGATGGAGATAATTATGCACGCCATTTTATTTTGATGAGTCAGATGAACCCTAATATTCCCTTTAATTTTCTCCCACATGAAGGACTAACACCTTAAATTCCAACACTAGAGACCTTCATGCCATAAGTTGAAGACAGTGTTTCTCAATGTATGGTTCGCAGAATCTCTCACGGGTGTGTGTTAAAAGCAAACATTTCTGGGGCACAGTGAAGTCCTATCAAAGCCTGGGAGGAAGGCCATGGAACGAGCATTTTGACGGCAACCTGAAAAATTCTGATGCACACTCTGGCTTAAAAACAACTGCCTCTGGTTGGATGAAGTAATATTTAAAACCATGTATTATTCATTTCATTCAAATCAGCACACATTTATTACGTATAGCTTCTATGTGAATGAAAGATTTGATACATATAGGATGTCCAAAAAAGCAAGAGGCATACTATAAACTTCTTCTCAAAGTACAATTATTAAGTACAACAAGAATCTACAAATGTCTAGAGACACAATGTCGCAATGTCTGGAAACACAAAGAAAATAGTTTATTCATGGTGCAGATTAAGATTTCACTCAATTTCAATTTAGCAGCTCTCCCTCTGCAAGCAGTTATCTGGAGGTTGAAGAGAATATATTGCTCATCACCATTAGGAAATGTAACTGACACAGTGTTTAAAAAACAGTTTATGCTGTTGTCCCTGATTTTTGGTACACCCTGTGTTTTGTAAAGGAGAGTAGTGAGTGTGTGAGGCTTCTGGGTGGCTGGCGGGAAGAGACATTTCCTTTCTTTCTGTAGAAGGAAAAGAAAGAAGCCAAACTGTAAGACCAGGAGCACTAAAGCCAAACGGTCTTCCTCCCCTCCTGCCTAATTCTCCTGGTGCCCGAACTATAAACTGAACTTATCTGAAAGCCATATTGTACTTATTAATCATCAGAGCAAAATTCAAAGAGTGAAAGTTCACTTTGGAGTTTGATAAAAGAAAGAATGAAAGTAAAGAAAATAAAGCTGAGGGTATCAAGGTTTTTTCCTGGTCGGCAATTTGTCCCCACCCCGACCCCAGGACTGGAGACCAATCAGCTGACATCTGCGAGGACAGCATCAGGAAGGCGCATTCACCCTTGAAACAGTCAACACAACTGATGAGATTCATGAATGGCTCCTATCGCCCTCGATTTTCTACAGTCCTTGTTTGACTTTTCCTAGCACTGGAAACAGAATCCAGTAAAAAAACCAAAAACAAACAAACAAACAAACAAAAAACAAAAAAAGCTATGCGAAGTGAAGGTGAATAGAAAATGTCGGGGGCTGTTGACCTGTAAGGACGTTGCCCCCAGCAGGGGTTCTCAGAGGGTGGGCTCTGAACCAGCAACCTCAGCATCACCTGGGAACGCATTGGAAGACTCTGCTCAAGCTGCCATAACAAAATCCCGCTGACTCCATAGACAGGGCAGCTTAAATGACAAGAAATTATTTTCTCACGGTGCTGAAGGCTGGAGCCCAGGATCAGGGTGCTGGCTGGATCTGTCTCTGGGGAGGGCTCTCTCTCACGGCTTGTTGGTGGCTGCTGCCTCCTTGCTGTGCCCGCACATGGCAGAGAGAAAGAGATAGAGCTTTTTCTCTCTTGTTATGAGGCCGCCAATCCTTTTGGACTAGGACCTCACCATTATGACCTCATTAGCCTTAATTTCCTTCCTTAGAGCTCAGTCTCCAAATATAGTCACGTTGGGTGTTAGGGGTTCGACATAGGAAGTTTGGGGGAACACAGGTCATCCGCAGCACTCATCACAAATGTAAATTCTCAAGCATCTCCTCAGACCTATGGAGTCAGAAATTCAGGGAACGGAGCCCACGCTTTGGGTTTATTAAGCTCTCCAGGTTATTGTAGTGCACATTTCGGTCTGAGAAGCACTGGCCTTCAGGATAAAGGGAATGGGCCTGCAGCCCATTTCCTTTCCTCCACAGTCTCCTGTCGCTCTGCCTTCCCTGGCTTATTTCCTACAGGATGCCCTGCCTGTAATCCTAGCCCGTGCCCTTGCACATAGAAAGCACTCAAATCTTCACACAATATCGTGAGCAATTTCGCTCATAATTCTTCTCTGTAAGCTGCTCCCCACAACATTGGCTCCAGTTCAGTACTGATTTCGGGCATCAAACAGCCCATTGGTCTCAGACATAGCACAATGTCACTTCCATAGTTGCTTAATATTATGTAAAAATTAATATACTATTTGCTACTTATTATGTATTTAAATGTATCAGGACCTATAAGAGCTTAGTATATTACCTCATTTAATTCTCACAATCACTCTGAAAGAGATATTATGATCTCTGCTTGAGAGAAAAGTCACTGGAAATTGACGCTCAATATCAAGAGATCTACTAGACAACACGGTGACTATAGTTAATAGCAATGCATTGTATTCTTGAAAATTGCTAAAGAGTAGATTTTGTGTTCTCAACACAAATAAGGATACGTATACAAGGTAATGCATACGATAATTAGCTTGATTCAGCCGTTCTACAATGTATACATATTCTTTAAAACATATTATATATGATACATATATAACTTTCATTTGCCAAGATAAATTTTAAAAAGAGAAGTGGCTAGGCTGAAAATTATAAGCCATGTTTCTTTGACTCAAAGCCACTATGTTACACCATAGGCCCAGGGATGTACTTTCATGTCAACATCTTGAATTGACTGCCAAGACCCCAAGAGTATGTGCGTCTTTCCCAAGGTAAAGTTAGTTCCAGTATATCCTTTGGAATCTCTCTATTCTCTACACCCCTAACACAGACGCTGTGCACACAGACACACTAATGCATTGCTGAAAGTCAGCCATCATGAAAAAATATCCAGGCTGAGACAGACACTGTTAAACGACTACAGACAGCAAAGCGCTCTACAATTCTATCCCTATTCCACACCCTATTTACCTGCAGGCGGCCATGAGAATGCTTTTATCTTTCATTAAAGACACTTCAAGAACTCCAAGAGCATTACTTAAAAGTTCACAAGGAGCTGTGATAAACTTTTCCCCAAAGCCAGTACTCATAATTAAGCACCAGAAACACATGCACACACACACACACGCACACATATGCACATAAAATGGGAAAAACATCTGTAAGTTTAAAACAATGGCATTTTTTTTTTCAAAATTATACTTGCTTAGCTTCATTCCCCAGAATGCAAGCCAAGTGATTCTACTTTTCTTATTTACAGCTTCCTACACATGGAAGACTGGACTATAGGATAATCACCAGACCTGTTGGGTTGTTTAGGTAATTCCAAGCACCAGCTGAGATAATAATTAAGAGCAACATTCCATTCTCAGCCTACCTGGGGTGTTCAACAACCTTGACATCTTGCAGAAATAGGAGACATACTGCTCACAGTACTCGGCGCTGTTGGTGATGGCGCTTATCTGGTCCATGGAGGCGCTGTACACGAGCTGTGTCACCGAGTATTTTTCTGGGTTGTAGCCGACCACGGTCGTCTGCATCTGCAAGTCATGAGACACTATGGTCCACACTTTGTCTTCTGTGGGGAGAAAAAGGACCAGAACACTGGCTCATTAGTATGCAAATGCTTCTCCAAATGTCAGGACATAATTGAGCTACACTTTCACTGGTATTTTCACTGAACTGGGGTAGAACAGTTAAGGATAGCAAGCCTCAAAGTAACCCCTGCTCTTTTTGCACATCTAAGTTTTGCTGATAAGGACAAAGTAGAAAAGTAATATTTTTTATTAAAAACAAATGCAAGACACCTCCTGAAAACAAAACTAAAAACAGCTTGTGTATCTGGCCGGTGCTCTAATGTCCGCAGCAATGAAGGTGAGGCTCATTATGTTCTGACTCCTTCCTGACTTTGTAACCAGTTACTCTGTGGTAGAACAGTATTTGCTTTTTCCTAAATGAACTGCGCTCTCTCAAGCCTCTGGGTCTTCCTACATGCTGTTTGCCCTAATCAGAATATGCATCCTCATCTTGTCAACAAATGTTCTTTCACCCTGACCTTTCAGGCAAAATTAAACATTGCATTCTGTGTTATTGAAATGCTCTATACGTGTGGGATAAAGCAAATGAGTAATTATCTTAGTGTTCGTGATCCTGAAAATTTCAGTGTTAGAAAAGAAGAAGCAGACATAAAATAGATGAGGTTAAATAAAAGCTCTATATACTTTTAAATTTTATCTAGAAGCACCACTAAGAACTTAAGATAATGTCATCTTTTTCAAAATGTAGACATATCTCCTGACTCTATACACTAATAAAGCTCTAAAAGAAGGACCAACTTCAAGTGTGAGACTGTTAGCATTAGATACCATTTTCCATGCAGTAAGAGTAAACTAGGATCCCTGGAGAAATGGGGGAATTCTAGAGCTGGAAATGTACAAGATGCAAGATGAGCTAGGAACATATCACCGCACCAGAAAAAAAAACTACTGGAGACAGGGCAGTTCAAAAACCCCCAGGGGCAATTTTCACATCAATAAGAATTCCCTGCAATGGATTAAAACACACCAAGTATATTTAAATGCATGTGTTTATTAAAATTATTTTAAAAAGTTTAATTTTGGAAGATGCTAGGTAGCCAACTCATTATTTAGAATGTTGGTAAATAAAGGAAAATAATCAAGCTTTTAGCTTGTCTTTTCTGTATGTATTATAATGTTACTAAATATTCTCTTTATGGAAACATTTCCACTCATAAAAAAGACTAAATGATGGAATTAGAGTATTGTCTTTTTGTCACTTCTCACAAATTAGTAGGATCTAAGCAACGATTATCAAGGACTGCTAACATAACCAAAAGTGAAGTCAGGGACAACGTACCTCTGGGTGGGAACACACTATCACGTTACATGTAAAGTAGCATTGACAAAAATCAAGTGTGAATTTGATCAAGTTTATAGATCTAATTACTGATTTCCAGAAAACACAGGGGTGAGAGGAACGTGTTAAATGGCACTAAGCAGAAACACTCCGTGAAATCCATGCTGTTGGAACCTCTATAGCACTCTAGTTTAATCAACTGATAAATTGCAAAGAAAGGGGGAGGAGGAGAGGAGGGAGAGGGAGAGCACCGTAGATTAAAAGAGACTTCCTGAACTTCCTTCTCGTGCAGCCTTCCTTATTTCAGTAAAGGGCAACTCCATTCTTCCAGTTGCTCAGGACAAAATCCTTGGAGTCACCCTTAATTCATCTCTTTCTCCCATGTTCATCATCATCCGCCCTGCCAGTGCGTCCTGTCTGCTCCACCTTCAGCCCATTTTCAGAAGCTGAGCCCCCTGCCCCACAGCCCAGCCTGCAGCAGGACTCTGGTTCAAGACACTCTTGCCTCTGCCTGCGTTCCCATGGTGATGCCCCTGCATCCTCACATCTGTTCTCCACAAGCAGCCAGGTGAGCCTTTCACATGTGCCGGATTCTGATGCTCCAAGCTCCCATGTGGCAACGGGTCTTGCTCAGAGTAAAAGTCAAGTCCTTAAAACAGCGGAAGTCCCTCCTGATCTGCCTCCTCCTTGCCTCTGTCCCTGTGCACCCCACCACTCCCTCCTTGCCCATTTGGCCCCAGCCACGCTGACCTTGCACTCCTACCTGGAGCCTCCGCACCTGCTGCTTCCTCTGTCTAAAGCGGTCTTCCCTCAGACACCCCCAGAGCCCTCCCCTCCTGCTCCAGATCTTTGCTCCGCTGCCCACGCCGGCTTTTCCTTTGCTGTTTCCCACCCCAGCAACTGCTCTCCACCTCTCTCTCCCCTCCATTATTTTTCTCCCTAGCATTTATCTTCCCCGACTTGTGCATATTTTCGTCGTGTTTTTATACCTATCTCCCCACATAGAAAGGTAAGAAGGCAGGGACTACACCATAATTGGCACACAGTAGGCCTTCAAAAAATATCAGTTGAGTAGAAAAATAAATCAACAAAAAATAAATAGAACAAAGCTCCTCAATGTAGGAGCTGCTTAAAATCATCTGGGTCCCAGTGCTAGCTCTGCCGCGACTATGCTGAGACAGGGGCCGAGTCCCTCGCTCCTCTTGGCTGTAATTTTCCGTCACCTGTAACGACTTGCCCCCATATAGAGCACTTTCCAGTTTGCTCTTCTTGAATCAGTTAAAACAAGTTCATTTACGGTGCCTCCTATAGTATATATTTTTCATAGGATAATCATTTTTTCAGTTTTAGTTTTAGCCTGTGTGGAACTGCCTTCCTCTAGTTCTTCTGACACAGCAAAATGGTATATTTTAGCAATGCTGTCACTTTCTGATATGGTTCTAACGACAAACTGATTTTCATTTATACCCAGACTTGCAGAGTTGCCTTCACCTAATTAAAAATCCATTAATTAAAAGTAGGTCAGTTTCATCTCTTGTCTGTTACAATCAGCCTCTGGCATAGAATTCTCAAACGTCTGACACTACTTCCTTTTATTTATTTATTTTAAACAAGCCCCTATGAAGGGCCTCATCCTGTGGCAAGACTCCAGAACTCTCTTTAACTCACCATGGAATAGCATTCTAACCAGACCTCTCTCTAAAGGCTCATAAATCTCTTTTCAATAGATATGAAGTAATGCTCATAAAGGCAAGAATTAATAAGCAAGTAACAAAATGGTCACCCATGCATGGTCTCTGTTCTACATGACTTCAATAACTTTAAAAATATTAATCAATTTGTTAAGATTGGTTAGTCTCTAACATGCTGGTCCTAGTGACTTCTGGGTCCTAAACTCTACCTCCACCCCTCCCGTCACACACATTTCAGGATCAAACCCCTGTGCACTCTCTGCTTTAGGGCTCACTCGCCCATTGAACAAATATTGCTCACTAGGGAAACCACAGTGGAATACAGATTTGTAAACTTTGGGAGCTAACATTCTTGTATTTTTTGGGGGGGATGAGATTATAAGCAAAACAATTAAAATTAAAAATATATATAGTTTGCAAGTGATAATGGCAAGGAGAAAATCAGGGAAGAGAAGGACAGGCAGTGTGTATGGGGATTGCATTATTTAATCCAGAAGAAACCAGAAAAGGCTTCATTGAAAAAGTGACATTTGAACAAACAAGGTAGTTAGTTATCCAGCAAAGCCACATAAATGTCTGGAGAAAATCTTCCAGATAGAGGAAATGCAAATGCAAATGTTCTAATTCTGGAATATTCCTGGCATTGTTCAGGTATGCAAAGAGGCCCATGAGTGAGAAAAGGGAGAATGGAGGAAGTCAAGTTCAGACTCCAAAATGTTTATGCATTTTGCTAATTATTTTGTACCTCTTGTATATTACACATTGCAATAGCTCCTTAGGAGCCAGCCATTAAATCTTAAGTGACAAAAGAGTATTAACAATTTTGCGGGTATCCAACATCTAAAAGAAAGAAGGTGGTTACACTGCATAGATTTTCCTTTGCCAGTATCATTAAGTGGAAGAATTAAGAATCTTATCTCCATACTCACAGTGTGTTCGTGTAATGTGTATTATTGGATATGTGTGCAACGTGAGTAGAAACTACTACATACAGCAAATTCTAAATTTCTAAGTTCCATTTCCATGAAGAACCACTTGATAAACTAGTGCCTCTCAAATACTGTTTTTAGATGACTGCTTTATGAAAATGTCCCAGGATTACTGGGAATTTAGCACTGGACTCATCATGCAATTACACATTTAAAAATTGCCACACTGTGTATTGTTATAAATACAACTGATTTAATGACATGTTTCAAACACTGGGGCACATATGGAACACACTCTGGAGACATGTCCCTGTGCCTGACAATAACGGGTCCTCAAGATTAACCAGTTTAGTTATGTTGACATGAGACATTGGAAAGGTCCTTCTGCCGCCTGCACCAGTGAGTCCGTATCGTCAACCTATCTGTAATCCTCAAGTAATGCATTTCACAAGAACTCAATTCCTTGCATGGCTGGAGCTCTGACCGGGGACTGATAAAGACACAAAATGACCAGAGAAAAAAAGCAAAGAATAATTCCTACCAGACCATAAACAGTTTCTTACTCATGTATATGGCTGTTCCCTGACTCCTTTCCATGTTACCCAGAAGTAATCTGAAGTTCACATTAAAGAGCAGGTCTCCATAGAGTATATTCTAATTAAAAGTCCAATGTGAGCTGAGTCTAATGGAAAAAATGTTTGTGCATCCTGTATACCTATATTTGCAGCTAAGTGTCATTTTTGCTTTTAGAATAATATCACCTTACTAGTTAATGCTCAATTTGTCAATCAGAGAGCACTTTTATACCTTCATTCAAATTTGCTCTGAAAAGATTCTTAAAAAGAAGGGAATATTATATTTATTACCTAAATTTGAAATGATATATAAAACTTGTTAGACTGGATGTGGCCAACACCCAACATGTAGTCCAAATTCCTTAGCTGCCCTATTATCGATTATAGTTACTTTTCAGGGGTGACTTTGTGTCTCTCACTCTCATAGGAACCCAAGAGAAACTAAACTGTAATATGTGCTTCACTTAATATTTTTTATTGCACCTAGCCTTGGCCTGCTGGGTAAAACTAGTAAATTAAATTTTCTACATCTTTAAATTTGTCCTCTATCTTACCAACTGTATCCTATTAACTTTGTTTTCTTTGGGCATAGAAGTCCTAGTGGCTATTATCCAATTCAATCAATCAACATTTGAACATCAACTATGAGCAAGATAAGAGCAACGATTTCCAATTAAAGGCTATTGCATTAATAAGAATTGCTTTTTCAAAACTTGAAATTTTGCAGTCTTGTAGGAGCACATATCCAAAGGAACAAGCCTACCACTTAAAGAAGCCATGTTCTTATGCAGAGATTTTTTAATCCCAGATAATATTAATAGAATGTCATCTCAGAGAACATCCATTTTGACTCTCTTCTATTAGAAAAATAAGACACCAAGTCTCAGGAAGGATAAGTGGCTCGAACAAATGAATACTAAGGATTAGTGGCAAAATGATAGAAATGCTGTCTCTTAATTCTGGATTTAGCGTTCTCTTCACTCTACTACCCTGTGTCTCTTTGCCCCAGTGGTGACATACTCGGTGAAACATCAGCATTTTTATTGTCTTCCCCCATTGCCCTGCACTAATTTTGAGGGGCCAGAAGCAACATGTAGGTATTATTTTAGGCTTTTAAAAATATTATTTTAAAATGATGGATGTATAACTTATTGTATCAAGAAGATGCCATAGTTGGTAATATAATTCCATCATTCTTGCGCTTACAAACCATTTATTGAGTTCCTGATCTGTTCTAGTACTGTGCTAGGCTCTGGGGACACAGAGATGAAAAAGACACGAGTTCTTGCCCTCAGTGAGCTTGCAGTCCAGGGGAGGAGAGAGAACATTAAGCTTAGAACTGCAAATTATTAACAAGTGCTAAAACACAGGCACACCGTGAGTCTAAATAAAAAGTCCGTGTGACCCAGCTTTACAGAGATGTGAAGCAACCCGGCAAATATTGCATTTGATGTGAATCACGACAGACAAATTGAGATGAGCCACATGAAGAAGGAGAAGGCAATATAAGCAACTTCTCCCTTCCTGATGCTAGGTCAAACACCTTGGAGACAAAAGGGGTTCAGCAGATCTTGATGGATTGGAAATGTAAGAGTCTGGAATAGTGGAGAATAAGATTGCAGAGTCATGACAGTTGTGCTTGGGTTGAAAGGTCTAGTGCATGTTCACATGTGGGGGTGTCAAAAAGCTGTGGAGATAAAAGATTAATTCATAGTTTGAAAGCCGTTTCTTCAAACACAAGAATGCCTTTAAGATGCATTTATTGAAAAGATGTATCTAATTGCTCATAATATGCCTGTCATTTGTCTAAATTCTAGAGATGTAGCAATGAGCAAGATATGAAGTCCCTTATGTCAGGCAACTTACAATCTAGTATGCAAATGTAGGAGGCAGAAAACAGAGAAGTAAACACTAAGATGCTTATTTTACTTATATCTTCTATGTGGAAGCTTGGTAAGGGAAGGAGAGGGACTGAGGAGTGAGAAAGACCATTTCAGGTTGATTGCGAGGAAGGCCCTCCCTGAGAGGGTAATATCGAGCAACTTCCAGAGTGTTAGGAAGATCAGTGGGAAGCCTGCTCCAGGCTGAGCTAACAGCAAACGGAAAGGCGCCGAGGCAGGAGCAATCTGGCAGGTTAATTTTGCTAGAGTCCAATAAAGAGAGGAAAGAGGAGGAAATGATTTAAGACAAAAAGTCAGGAACTAGATATTGTGGTTACTAAGACACATTACGGACTTCGAATTTTATCTTGAATGTTACAGAAAGCTATAGGAGGGATTTAAGTGGCAGCGTGGTTTGATTGATTTATGCTCTGTGGGTGTCATTTTTGGCTAATTAGTGGCAAATCATTAGCAGTGGGGCAGGAGTGGAAGCACAGAGACCGCCTGAGAACTGCTGCTGGCGTCCAGGGAAGGGATGGTGGCAGTGGAGGGGTTGGAGAAGTGGAGGTTACAGATATCACTTGAAGACAGAGCCAGTGAGGCTTAGCAATGTTTTGGATGAGACACGTCAGGGAAAATTGAGACCGGGATTTGGACTGGACATTTACCTGGGAAAATGATGGTGCTATTTACTAAAATGGGAAAAATTGTGGGCAAATAGAAGCCAATAGGGAGCCCGAGACTAGGCAGCCAGTGAAATAGAAGTAAAATCAGAGAAAGGCACACAGTGCGTTTCAGGAGAGAGGGAGTGATCGCCTGCCTTCAGTGGTGTTTCAAGGTCAAGCAAAATGAGAACTGAATTCATTATTGCATTTATCAAAGGTATTTGTGATCTTTTCAAGAGGCTTTCAGTGGGCCAGGGTGAAAGAAAGCCTAATTATCTCAGGTTAAAGAAAGAATAGGAGGAAAGAAGAAAGTTAACATGATTCTTTCAAGGCATTTTCTTTCATCAAAAGGAACAGAGACAGAGTAAATTCTGGTTTTCTATTTTTAAGGTGAATCATTACGGTGTGCTTATTATATGCGGGGAAGAATGATCCAGTTAATTTAGATGTATTTGCCAATAATATTTGTCAATTATAGCTTTGCAAGAGAACTGGACCTATGGTTTGTTGAACTTACATTGCGCTGACGTAGTTATGTTGTGTTATGATGATCATGATAGAGAAATATATTTTATTTTACTGAACTCTTAGTTTTAGAAACTTGAGTTATACTTAGTTAAACTCAAGATGTTTAAACTAGGATAGTTTAATATTAAAAATTAATGCAATATATTACATTAAGAAAACGCATTAGAAGCAATAAATGGATCAGACAACCTACAGAATGAGAAAAAATATTTGCATGCTATACATCTGATAAAGGGCTAATAACCAGAATCTACAAAGAACTCAAGAGAATCAGCAAAAAAAAAAAAAAAAAAAAAAAAAAATTCAAACAACCCCATTAAAAAGTGGGCAAAAGAACAGATGCTTTCGAAAGAAGGTAGGCTAATGTCCAATAAGCATATGAAAAAATGCTCAACATCTCTAATCATCAGGGAAATGCAAATAAAAACCACAATGAGATATTACCTAACTCCAATGGGAATGGCTTTTATCAAAAAGTCCCAAAATGATAGATACTGACATGGATGCAGAAAGAAAGGAACACTTATACACTGTTGGTGGGACTGTAAACTAGTACAACCTCTAATGGAAAGTAACATGGAGATAAATCAAAGAACTAAAAGTAGAACTACCATTTGATCCAGCAATCCCACTACTGGGGATTTACCCAAACGAAAAAAGACATTTTTTTTTTTTTAAAAAGACACTTGCACTCGAATGTTTATAGCAGCACAATTCAGAATTGCAAAGATGTGGAAACAACCCAAGTGCCCATCAATACACGAGTGGATTAATAAAATGTGATATATGTATACCATGGAGTACTACTCGGCCACAAAAAACAATGGTGAACTAACATCTTTTGTAAAAACCTGGATGGAACTGGAGAAAATCCTTTTAAGTGAAATATCGCAAGAATGGAAAAACAAAAACCACATGAACTCATGACTAAATTGGAACTAATTGATCAACATTCATGTACACATATGGTAGTAAAATTCAAAGAAAATCAAGCAGGTAGGAGGGGAGAGGAGAGGATGGGTGAATTCACACCTAAGGGGTACAATGCACACTATCTGGGTGATGGGCACACTCATAACTTTGACTCAATCTGTACAAAAGCAATTCATGTAAGCAAAATGTTTGTATCCCCATAATGTCCTGAAATAAAAACGAATAAATAAGAACAGCAAAATATTAGAAACAATCTCAAAAAAGAAAACACATTAGAAAAAAAACAGAATAATTACAATAGAATCAGCTATATAAGGATAAATTGCAACTCCCCTATCCATGTTTTAAAAAATCTCAGCAAATCAGGAATAAAAAAAATCTTGACTATAATAAAGGGTTCAAATAGTTAGTCATGAAATATTAGAATCCTTTCCTTTCATCAGAAAATGGAAATGCTTATAATCGCAACTTCTATTCAACATTATGCTGGAGCCTTTGCCATGAGAATAAGAGATGTAAAACAAGGTAATGTAATAATAATCCTAGGAATTGTATAGAAGAGAGAGAGCTGATACATATTGAAGCCTATTAGAAAAGTCTTTAACTTGATAAAGATTGTTAGCTATAAGAACAATACAAAAAAATCAATTATATTTCCAACAACAACTAGTGAGAAAAATACAATAACTTTAAAATATAATTCATGATATAATAAAATACAACCTCACAAAAGATAGGCAAGATTTTTATAGAGAAAAATTTAAAACTTTAATGAACAATATTAAAGAAGAATCACATAAATGAAGAAATATCCCACGTTCATGGGTTGGAAGAATCAGTATCATAAAGATATTAATTCTTCTCAAATTAGTCTATAAATTAATTACATTTTCAATCAAATTCTTAAATAATTTTTGTGTGTGTAATTGAGCTGCTGATTAAGAAATTTATATGCAAAACCAAGATCCAAGAATAGCCAACACATGCTTGAAGAAGAGGAGCAATGCAGAGAGATTGGCCCATCAGAAATCATGACTAAATTAGGTTTGGTACAGGCATAGACAATTAGAATAATGCAACAAATTTTAAAAACCTAAAACAAAATCCATGTGTATATTATGGAAACTGGTTTAAATTAGAGCTGGCGTATGATATCTATGAGAAATTTAGAATTGTTTATCCATATTGAAAAAATAAAATTTGATCCCTGTCTTTAACCCAATTCCAGATGGTTTACAGTCATAATGAAAAAGCACAGCTTCAAAATACATAGAATAAACAATAAATAATACTTGTATCATTTATTAAACAAGGCATAAAATGAGCATATCATAATGGGGAAAAATCATTCCTTTTTTTTTTTTTTTGAGACAGAGTCTCACTCTGCTGCCCGGGCTAGAGTGAGTGCCGTGGCGTCAGCCTAGCTCATAGCAACCTCAAACTCCTGGGCTCAAGCGATCCTACTACCTCAGCCTCCCGAGTAGCTGGGACTACAGGCATGCGCCACCATGCCCGGCTAATTTTTTCTCTATATATATTTTTTTAGGTGGCCAATTAATTTCTTTCTATTTTTTTAAGTAGAGACAGGGTCTCGCTCTTGCTCAGGCTGGTTTCGAACTCCTGACCTTGAGCAATCTGCCCGCTTCGGCCTCCCAGAGTGCTAGGATTATAGGCGTGAGCCACCGCGCCCGGCCGGAAAAATCATTCCTATGACTTTATTAAAATTAAGCTCTCTTCTTTATCAAGACACCATACATGATGTGAAAAGTTAAGGCACAGAGTAGAAGAGATATTTGTAAGACATATCTAACAAAGATTAGTATCCAGCTATACAAAGAAATTTTATAAATAGTAACAAAAAGAGATAACACAAAAGAAAAATGAGCAAGGGATATGAACCAGCAATTCACAAACGAGTAAAACTAACGGTCAACCTATACATGGAGACCCACATCTTCGCCGTAACCAGGGAAATACAAATTAAAGCTACAATAAGATTTTATTACATCTTTGTGAGATTGGCAAACACTTAAAAATTTGGCTGTATCCAGAATTCTTGTGGATATAAACACCTAGACCTTTCATACCCTGATTCTTGCAACTACTTTGGAAAGCAATTTGGCAATAACAAGTAAATTTTAAGATGAGCATATCCTTCCATATCAATCATTTCTAGTTATGTATCCCAGAGGAATTCTTGAACACTTATAAAAGAAAAAGTATCGTAAGTATTGTTTGCTGTGGTAGATAAAAGCAACCTAAAAGACCATTCAAAAAGAGTGGAAAATAAATTGAGCTATAGTTATACAACTGAACATAATGAAATATTTAAAAATGAATCCACTGGAAATATATTTCTCGATGTGACTTAATTCCAAAGTCAGAACATTGATTGGAAAATGCAAATAAAAGGGGCATTCACAATATGATGCCATTTTTGCAAAGTTTAAGAACACAAAATATCAGTAAGGTATTCTAAGAATTGAAAAAGGAGAGTAGAATCGGGAGCATACTCGGGCTTGGATTTTACATTTGATGTTATGTTTCTTAATCTGGGTGTTGGAGACGAACCAGAAATACCGAATATCGAAACAAACAAAATATGCCTTATTTCAGACCAACTTTATGTGAACATCCAGATTTATAAAAGTAATTAGCAAATAGTGGTTATCGTACAAGAGCTATGTGTACTTTACTGAATAATTTACAAGATAATTTCTTAGTTACCACTTCTAATTATTTAAAGTACCAAGTAACTTCTACAAAAGTATTTATAAAACATTCGGGTAGAAAGGCCCAGCGTAATGTTGCACTGTAACGTAACTATAAGTGTCTTTCTTAGTTACTCGTAAGAGGATTCACTGGAAAGGTTCATCAGTCTTCTGGGTAGATAAATTAATCTTAAAGATCATACATTTATAGATCATTATTTTGTTTAGAAGTTTCTTCAGTAATCACAATATCGCCAACATAATTTGAATTACTACAAATCTGCTGCTATAGTTTCTTTTTCTCCCCAGATATGTGAAGTATGAGCATTAAAGGCATCTCGGTAAGCACAGACTCTGATATCATAAGAGACATTTCGCCGCAGCAGGATGTGGTAGTTCGAGGCATTCCAGAAAGCCAGCTATGCATGCAGCTCAGGTAGCGTGAGCAGCTTTAATCATGTGCGGAGAAATAAGGTATGTAAAACAGATGGAACTCTGCGGGGAACACTGAGGAAATGAGCGCAAAGTGCGATGACGTTCTGCAGGTGGCAGAAAATGTTGATTATTTTGAAGCTCACGATTCCAGCCCAAAGATGGATGACAAATCAAGCACTGTGAACAAGTATAAATAATGGTAGGCCATTCTCAGCCACCTGAAGAACAATTTGGGGCTTATACGTGTCTTTTTTTCCAGGAAGACATTAGCCATTTTCCGGGAAGAAGAATATCTGTGAATGTTTTTGTTCCATTAGAGATGGCAAAATTCTTTTACGATACAGCTGGAGTTATTGACTACATCTATGTTGATATGCAGACAAGCTAATCTTCCCTTCCCTTTTTCACTCACACTGGGTAAAGATGTAGTTTCTAGTCAAGAGTTCATCTGTGTGACAATAAGGGGTTTTCTACCCCATGTAGCAAGGAAATGTTACCTTTGATTCTTGTTGCTTATAAGAGTAATTAGTTTTTGATCTGAATTCAAACTTGGAGACTAAGTAAATGTCATCTTGGATCAGTGACTGACCATTCCTGTGGAACTTTAAAGATTACACTGCCTAGTATTTAAAAATACTTTACAACGTATTGCACATACTTGGTTAGAAAAAAGCTCTCTAAATATCTACTCTGCCACGCTGACCTGCTAGCTGTGGTTCAGACATGGCAGGTGCTTGCATTTTAGGGCTTTTGTCCAGAGCTGTTTGCTCTGCCTAGAAGGTGTTTCTCCAGAAGGCCCCAGGGCTGGCTGATGCCCTCACTTCTGTTTAATCTTGTCTCAGAGGGCACTTTCTCTGTGAGGCCCACCCCGTCTGTCCTGTGTAAACGCACAGCCCACTCTGTAGCTTGCCTGTGGAGGAGTTCAGGAAACACCACCCCAAAATATGCCCCTTTGTTGTGCTGAGTGCTTCAAACTCCGGGCACCCAGGAACAGCAAATGCACAGCGGGCTTTCTCTCAGCTCACCTTATCTGCCTAAAGACGATTCTCCAAAAGAAACTCAAGTGTCATGAATCTGCTGCTCAGAAAATTTCACCGACCAGGGAAGAGTAACTCATGTCATTAGAAAGGGGACTGGAGGTCCATACCAGCCCAGACAGATCATCAACTCTTCTTCTGAGGACCCTTTCATCCTTCCCAAAATTCATTCACTCTCCCCTAAATTGCCTTTATCCACCCTCCACAGTTCCCCATAAAAAGGGTATATAAGCATCTAGATCACACTGGGTTTGGGATACGCATATTTCTTTCCTGTGGTTGCCCCCCGTGCATAATATATTTTTATGCCTTTTCCCCTGTCAATCTGCCTACTGCCAGGATATTTCATAAGGTAGAGGGAAAGTCTCCCCTCCCCTACACCTCCTCTTTTTTCCCCCTGTAGTACACGTCACCTTCTAACATAGTATAAACTTACTATGCTTGATGTTTATTTTGTATTATCTGTCTTCCCTACCACTTTTCTAATGGACTATAAATTCCTCGAAGTCAGAGTTTTGTTTTGTATTTTAAGTTTGTAGATTTTATCTACTGATGAATCTCCAATGCCTAGGACAGTGCCCAGTAGTCTGCAGAGGTTCAGAACTACTGTGCTAATAACATATGAGGGCTATCTGGAAAGTATCCAGCTATTGTTAATATAATGAGGACATATTACTTGGCTGAATACTTTCCGGACAGCCCTTGTACCTTAACCCTTTCTTCATTTAGTTTCCAACAAACCTCTCTCACTATCATCACCAATGATTCCTACAAAATACCCATTTGAGATGTAGTTCATGGGGTTATAGAGCCCACCAGATAGCTCTTATAATATTAAGCTTACAAAGATGTAGAAAGTCTTTATAGGTGGAACAGTAAAAGCAATCTTTGAAATTATAGAATCCTATAGAATTTGATCTTTACTTGCAATATTTGCAAGATACTAAACTGCAAAGGTTTTTAAGAGAGCAACATAAAAGTATGTCTAAGGCACCAGGTGCTTCTTAAAATTATCACCATTTTCTTTTTGGGTTGAACAGTAAGATAACAGTTGTTCTGTGGTAAGTGTATATACTCCCTCCTCTCATGGTAAATAGCATTAGGAGCATCTGAGCTTTCATTTATTGAACACCTTCCTTTATCCCAAGCACTGTTCCAGGACCTAGGCACGAGAAGACACATAGCATACATTTCACGTCATCAGAGCTCGTGGGAAGAAGGCACACAAAATGAGTAATTACAGCACAACCTAAAATAGTAAATGTTCATTTCCAGGCAACTGCCAGAATAATCTAAGTAATGATATACAGCATGGAAATCGTAAACCCGCTTATAACCTATACTAAATTCCTTAATATAAGTCACACCTGAACATTCACTAGTGCTGTACTTTATTCATTTCTTATTGTGGGGGAACTTTATTTTCAGTGAGCAGTTAGTTTAAACTTGAATTGTCACAGGCTAACTTGAGAGATTACGCCCTTTCTGAAGCTGCTGTCAGAAAAGCTTTGATGTAGCAGAACACACACAATTGAAAATGACAGTCTGATTCCCTCTTAACAGGACAGAATCCCCCAAGATGGCCTTTCCTTTCATGCTGACCCTAGTTCACATCACTGTCTGCCCCTCAGACTCGGGAAGATTAAACACGTCCAAGCGATTCACATCCTTGGGGGCACTGTGGACCGTGGTGATAATATGAGTGACTTCCCTTCAGAGGGTTTGGGGCCCATTCTTGCTTCTTCCAACCCAGACACCAGGCTTAATTAAAGATTTTTTTGATGAGACAGATGACATTTGTCACCTTGGAAGAAAATCCCCAAATAATCAACTCCTGTAAGTATTTAATTTTCCCCATTAACTCAGTTTCTTTTCACCGAAGCAGCCCCCATTGTGAGGGACATTAGCAACACAGTCTGACAGATTACTCTCCTTAGTGAGGATAATTAGCTAGAAATAACTTTTTAGGGTAAGAAAACCCTTAAGATAGCAGACTGAACATTGTCAAAGGATGAAAACTGGTGTTCTCACTTTAATTTTAACAGAAGTACAGATGCATTAGGTGATTTCACTCTTCTTTTAAATTCTCTATGAGGCTTATCAAAATATTAAAGCACCTCCAAACCGAGGCGATTCTGCCCCATGCCAGGAACACTCCAACTCTCCCAACATTTGTTTTTTTAGTCCCTTAGGTCTCAGCTTCTAAGCTCTTTGCCAGAAAATACCTTCCACTTCCCAACCCCCCAACGCCAGACCAAGTGCAGATCAGTTGTCTGTCTCCATCCACTTCCCCAGCAAGCTATGTTTACCTCTGCATTTGCGTTTGCCATGTTTCACCTGTAACGTTAGCTGGAGCCACACTCTGTTAAGGTCCCAGTGGGTGTCATTTTCATTGTCCAGTCCTTATTACCTGGCAAAGTTCCTGGTATTGGTACTCAAATGCTCAATAAATTAATGAAGTCAAGTCAAAATGTTAGGTAGATGGCAAAGGATTCCAAGTCTCCTGGGGATGAAAGTGGATGCTGCTGCCTTGGTGCAATTGCTCCACCTGGGAAGAAGAACAGGGTGGGCTCCAGGCCCCATCTTGGTCCTGCTCCACCCTAATCCTCTCCCGAGTGACTGCCATACCTGAGGATGAGGGAACACCCTGTGAATCTGCCAATAAGAACTTAGCACACCAGCTGGAAAAGAATGCAGAGGACTCTCTAGCTCATGAGCCAAGCAGCATAGGTACTACAGAGTCCAGAAATTGACCTAGAACAATCCACATGCATAGGAATGCAACTCCCAACTGTCCAATTAAAGTGGCTTGCTGGTGATGTCTGAGCCACTAGGGAGGTCCTAGTCCGAGGCAGACCATAACCAACACCTTTTTTCTGCCCCTTCCCCTTGCTCTCTGTTGGCTATGGGTCCTGCAATCATCTGTAAATATTATCTTGCCCTGTAAACCTGTATCTTGCTCTTGTCCTGTTATCCTATCTTGCTTTCCCTCAATAAATTTCACCTTATGCTTGCCTTACTTTGGTGAGTTTGGTCATTCTTGGACCATGGGTGTGCCAGGACCCAACATTTCAGACTAAAATCTGACAAAAATAAAACAAATAAAGGTGCCTTGCTGAGCTGTCTGGCCACCTGAAACCCAAATAGACATGGGTGGAGTTTAATGTGTAAATAGTACATACCATCATTTTCCCCAAATGCTAAGCTAACGAGACTCTGATCTGGAAATTGAAAAGATCCAGTTGGTTTGGGGAAATGTTCAAGAAAATGAATCAGTTCTTCAGCACTTTGCAGGAAGACGATAAAGTAACTATAAAAATGATCATTTTTGTCTTTGCTATTTCAGCACATTGGCAACACTAAGGTGATTCACTTCTGATAAGTGCTGATTATTTCTGTGGCCTAAAGGCTCATCAGTCTTAATTACATAAATGAGAAAGTAAACTTTTTGAGTTTTTATTATAACCATCGTGAAAGAAAGTAATTTTTGAAATCTAAGACTTGGAAACTGGCGTAGGGCTATACCATACATCCCTGATGAACAGCGTGATTTTGTCTAGCAGCCCTGGGGGTTATCTGAACCTTTATTAGACTTGCTATTCATTGTCATGGGAGTGACAGTTACCTGGGGCTCACCATTATTTATATTAGCATGAGAGGAAGCTAGATAGAAAAAGAAAGGAAGAACGTGGTGGGGCTCACAAAACCCTGCCCCAAATATAGTCCTTTGGCATGCTCAGGGCTTTGGACTGAAGGGGAACCAAGGTCTCTTTGACCTTCCCCTGCCCTCCTGTCACTTGCTCCTCTTTCTCACCCCTTATTTGACTAAGGACAAATCCTCCCAAAGGAACGCTATTGTCATGAATTTTTTCCCTGGGAATCTCACCAACCAGGGAAGGTTAATTTATCTCAAAAGAGAGGAGACTGGAGGATGACATCACGCCCTGTCACTGACTCTCACCTGTTCTTCTCAGGGCTGCTCCAAGACAACTTTATAATAACTGGAGAGACTGCTTATCTGCAGTACAAGGCACTGTTTGTCATGCATTTCCTTTCTTTACCCTTCCATAACTTGGGATACACCCTCCCCCCAGAGGTTCTGGGCCCCTATTCCTTTCTGTAGCTCAGGATGCTATGTAAATTTCATCACCTGACCGTTTTTTTGAGTCTCATATTTTGTGGGACTCTTGTGCATATGCATGTAATTAACATGGTTTTCCTCCTGTTGATCTATCTCCTGTCAGTTCATTTCATAGACTCAATTATCAAAACCAGAAGGTTAGAGAGAAAGTTTTCTCTCACTGACAGAGGAAGGAAAGAAGGAAAAAAGAGAGGAGAAAAGGAAGGATCCATAAACCAAAATATCATTAAAATGGACAATGATAAAAATAATTAATGTTTAATTATCTAATACAGTCTAGAGGTAGTAGGTGTTGTAGAAAACAATGCACTAAAAGTCAGATGATCTGTGGATTAAATCTTTTACTAATTTGCACTATGAACTTGGACAAATCACTTGAAATCTCAAGGCCCTAGTTTCCTCAAGTAAAAGACAACATGTTCTCTAAAGTCACTTTCATCTTTAAAAGCTGAAAATATCATTCATTTATTAATATTTAAGAAACATTTATTGAATACCATTGTGGGAAGAAACTGATGTCTGCTATAACCTACATGTAGTGAGCAAATTGCAAGTCTAAAGAACATGTTTCCTAGGTCTCAGAGTGAGCCACAAATGAGGCTTGTTTTCACAATATGCCTGTGTTGCTCTCTGAGACACGATGCAGTTACATTCCAAATGCGCAAAGAAAAATGACATACTTGTGCCAATTTCAGAAGTATCAGAGCGCTGGATTGGTTGGTTCCATTATTTTCTGTCTGATGCCACTGCCTGAGAGCCCCATCCTCCCCTGTAATATGATAGGGCTTCCTGGAAGGTAAGTTAGTTATGCTTCTTATCCCAAGGAAGACAGGAGAAATGGGGGGTGGGGGGGTGGGCAGAAGAGAAGTAGCAGCCCCAGATGTGGAACAAGAAATTAGCTCAGAGCATCCTGTTTTATCCCAAAAGAAGACACGACAAAAAGTAAGGTCACGTCAAAAAGATTTTGAAGCCACCTGGAAGGTACTTCCACTGGCTGATGGGACATTGTGACCATCAACAAGAGTAATAATTGCAATGGATTGAAGGACATCATGCCAACAAGCAAACATCAAGTTTCATCAGTCACCTTTGGTGAATTAGAATTTTAAATAAACTTATTTTGAGACCTTGGAAATAAAGGAAAAGAATTAAACATTTATCCTACTTTTCCTATAAAAATTCAGCATAACCAACAAGTTGAAGAGGGAAAGATTTTTTTTTCTTAAGAGAAGTATTCCAAGTATTTGAAGAATACTTGAAGATAAATCAGGACCTCATTATTTTGCAAGCACTAATGATTATGTTAATACTCCACAATGGCTGCTCACATCCCAAAAGAATGACAACCAGACATTGCGGGCCTCTTGTTGGAAGGACACCCCACCAACTATGAAATATGATTAACAAACAAATCCAACATGAATCTCATCAAACCTCTAGGCCATGCCATGGGGAAGATATCAGTGAGCAAGCCTATAGGAAACATAATAGACGAAAGACTTGGTTTCTTTCACAAATAAATTATTAAAGTAGGGTGGGGAGAGATCGACTCCATAAATAAAGAGAGACTTAGGAAACTTATCAACTTATCAGTGTGTAGACTTCAGTTAGACCCTAATTCAAACAAATTGCACATAAAACAATTATGAGACAATTAGGGAAATATGAACACTGAATATTTAAAGACTAGTGAATTTTTAATTATCTCTAGATATAATAATGTGATTGTGGATATACTTTTTAAAAAAAGAATCTTTATCTTTAAGGGACACATGCTACAATAATCTACTGACGTTTTGGAATTTGCTTCAAAATGATTCCACAAGAGGCAGGAGAGGGAGGTATAAATAAAACGAGATTGGCCATGAGGGAAACTTGTTCATGCTGGGTAATGGGGACACAGGACTTTGCACAGAGTTCTCCCTAATTTTAGATATGTTTAGAGGCTGACCACTCAGCAGAGCAAATCCACATTTCTAATAATAACCAGTGGATTGTTGCAATTTTTATTTATCTTATAGAGGGAATATAAGCCTATTTGCTACCTCTAAGTAAAGGAATGATGATCCCATGAGCATCTCCATGACCTATATCACACCTCCCAAAGTTTTAGAATATAGGAAATGATTAAAATAATCAATGTGCAATGATCCGATATAGATTAGAGGCGGCGGATATTTATTTTAGGAACATAGTAACCAGAGAGCGTGAGGAGGGAAGGAAAGGGAAGGAAAGGGAAGGGAAGGGAAGGGAAGGGAAAAAAAAAGGCGTGGACGTAGCATGATGAAGAATGCATTCTACGTTAAAAAAGATGAGGTGAATGCAGACTAACCAACTGGAGAGAAGGAACAAAACGTGGCAGAAATCGGGAAACCAGGCCGGGCGCAGTGGCTCACGCCTGTAATCCTAGCACTTTGGGAGGCCGAGGCGGGCGGATTGCTCAAGGTCAGGAGTTCGAGACCAGCCTGAGCAAGAGTGAGACCTCGTCTCTACTATAAATAGAAAGAAATTAATTGGCCAACTAAAAATATATAGAAAAAAATGAGCCGGGCATGGTGGTGCATGCCTGTAGTCCCAGCTACTTGGGAGGCTGAGGCAGAAGGATTGCTTGAGCCCAGGAGTTTGAGGTTGCTGTGAGCTAGGCTGATGCCACGGCACTCACTCTAGCCCGGGCAACAAAGTGAGACTCTGTCTCAAAAAAAAAAAAAAAAAAAAGAAATCAGGAAACCAGATTGTCTCTGGCTGCCGTTGCACCACCAAGGCAGAGTCGAAGAGTTGTGATAGAGACCGTGCGGCCCACAAAGCCCCAAATATTTACTCTCTGGCATTTTCACAAGAAAACTTTGCTGACCCCTTGACAAAAATGACTAGCAAAGAAAAAAAAAAACAGAAAAAAGGAAGAAAAACATTCTGCTCTATTGAATTTTTAAGCCTCCTAGAATGAAACTGAGAACCGACAGTCACTTCCAAGGCAGTGACCAAGCCACGAGACCGACCAGCGGAGGATGACAGGAGAGGATTTAACAGGCCCATGTCTGGGGCCTGCGCCAATTTCCTGCATGAGGGAAGAATGGTAACCTAAGTACAAAACTACTTAACAGACTTTTGTAAGTTCTTGTGCAGGTGTATTTAAGTTCTGAAATTTAGTTATTCGTCCATTACTATGAGTATAAAGCTGTTTTCAAATATTAAAAACTTAAAAACGCTCTCAAGGTACCTGAGTGAATCCAGGGGAACTCTGCTATACTGGGTTGAAAAATGTCATCCCAAAGTCATGTCCACCTGGAACCTGTGACTGTGACCTTATTTGGATATAGGGTCTTTGCAGATGTAATCAAGTTCAGATGGAGTCACAGGATAAGGGAAAGCCCCACTACAATGGCTGGTATCTGTATAAGAAGAGGGACATTTGGATACAGACATGCACAGGAAGAATTCCATGTGATGACAGGATAGAGGTTGGAGTGATGCGGCCACATGCCAAGGAATGCTGAGGATCACGGCTGCCAGAAGCAGAAAGAGGCAAGGAAAGATTTTCTTCTGGAGCCTTCAGAGAGAGCATAGTCCTGTAGACCCCTTGATTCCAGACTTCTGGCCCCCTCAAACTATAAGAGAAAAAAATTTCTGTTGTTTTAAGTCACCCAGATGGTGGTACTTTATGACATCTATCAATCAACTTTATGCACCAAGGAAGCATTTGACCCCTGTTCTGTATTCTAGGCAAAAGACAGGAGCAGTGGAGGAGTTTGTACAACATTGCCTGTATATGGGACAGTTAATTTTAGCCCAGTGATGGCAAGCATAAGAAAAAGACACAGTCAACACTGTTGACAAGCTCACAGGATAGGGCTTGTGCACTGATAACCATAATAGAAGGAGACACCTATAGGCGGAGAACAAATAGAAAGGGTGTGATTTAGAGGCAATGCCCAGATGCAGGGGCCAAGTTCTAATGGAACCACAATCACCCAACAGGGGTTTGGCAACCTTCTCACTTTTGTGGCCTGTGCTAACACCATTAGTGATCTGAGAAATCCGCTTCCCCATTCCTTAGTCTATGTGGTCCCCATGCTGGCTTTCACATGAGCACAATTGCTAGGCAGGCCCCGCGATCCTGTCGCTTGCCCGATCTATTGCTGCTGGCAGTGCCAAGACTCGAAAGCCCCGAGCACCGTTCCTGATCAACACCCCACCACGGGAGCTACAGGGTGTTGGTGATTGGAGCAGGACACAGGTGTTTTGCAAGGGGCCCGAAGGAAGAAATGATCATCTGGTTGGATCTCTAGGACGCACATTTCTGAATCGTCAGTGAAAATCCAATTTGTGAATCTGGATTTCCCGCTTTTGCTCACAACCAGCCCCAACTGCTTCGCTGTGGAATGAATGTGAGCGGATGTGGTGAAGAGGCCGGAAGACCTAAGATTCAAACATGCGACAAAGCACTTCTCTGACACGGGCTTGAGGTGTTTCCTATCTAACGCACATGATATTAGTGGAGAGTTCACTCGTTCATTCAATGAGCGTGTCATGTCTGCTATGGGTCCCCAGGCAATTGATTCGTTAGTGGTGGGTGAAGAAAACAGACGTGGCCGTGAACTTCAAAAACTATCATGGAGATGAAACAGAAGAAAGAAATTAAATAAGAATTCAATGGGATGGGGAGATTTTTAGGAAATGAATAGACTACATAGTGGTAAATAGTGTTAAAAGAAAAACTTCAGATAAATTTAACAGAGTCTAATTGAGCAAAGAATGATTCTGGGGAATAGGGCAGCCCCCTAAACCAGAACAGACTTAGAGACTGGTGCTGCCACGTAGTCAGAGAGGATTTATGGGCAGAAAAGTAAAGTGACCTACAGAAAATGGAAGTGAGGTACAGAAACATCCAGACTGGTCACAGCTCCGCGTTTGCATGATTTGAACACGGTTTGAACAGCTGGCTGCCTGTGACTGGCAGAGACTTGGTTACTTGTTACGAGCAGGTTACAGTCTGTTCACACACCCAGTTAGGAGACAGCTCACTACCTATGGAGAAACCTTTAGGCCAAAATCACAATATGTAAGGACAAAGCTGTCATTCAAACTTAACAACTCCTCTCTTTTGGTCCACCTCTCAAAATTGACCACATTGAGGCATTGGTCACTCCATTATGATCACAAATGTACTCATTTGATCTCAAATCCCATTGGGAAATAGCAGAGCTGTGGGTTTTGTGAGGTGAGGACAAGGACTTCCAGTTACTTTTTTGTAAAGATCAGAGCAGAGGACATCTTCTTATGCTGGCATCTCCTGTTTTCAGGAAGAAAAAAAGGCAACCATGGTCTGTTTGGGGATCTGTCCGCTTCCTTAAAGTTTCAGTTTGGTTATGTCGCATTTGGGCCAGAGAGTGACACTGTTTTGGTTTGGTCTGGTCTCCGGGGGCCTACGCAACAGGCTCAGTTCAAAACATCAGCCTCCTATGATCTTGTTTAGCACCAGGAACAGAAGCGATCCCTTGAGGGTGAAAATGGGCAGTCTCAAAACAACTGATATTTGAAGTGGTCCTAAAAGATGAAAAAGCAAATGGTGGAGGATGGGGCAGGGGTGGGACGGGGAATGTTCCAGGCAGAGGGGACAGATGGTACAAAGGTGCCAAGGAGAGAGAGAACTCGGTGGGTTCCAGAACAAACAGACAGGGCTGAAGGCGATGGGGCTCGGGCTGAGGCTGGCGAGAAGCCCTTCTGCACAGGGTTTGAGGTCTTGCGAAGGAACATGGCTGTGTAATGCAAAGCATGATAGGAAACACTGAAAGGTTTTAAGCAGGGAAGCAACACAGATTGAATTGCTGTTTTTGAAAGATCACTCTGGCTGTTATATGAAGAATAGATTGGAGGGAGGAAGGGCAGAAGACCTTATAGTCCTGAACAGAGGTGATGCTCGCTAGAATTAGGGCAATGGAAGTGGAGATAAGGTGAATGAGTCTGAAATATATTTGATAGAAAGAAAAAAATAGAAATTATTGCTAGGTTGGATATGGCAGGTAGTGGAAGAGAACAAGAGAAAAGAGAGGGAGAGAGAGAAAGAAAAAAGAGAGAGAGATGTGTATAGGATGACTTTAGCTTTCTGTCTTGAACAAACCAATAAATGGAATAACATATTTTGCTGGTAGAGGGATCAAAAGTTCCATTTCTAACAAGTCAGATTTGAGATGCTTGAGAGTTAAATGCTGGTGCCAAGTAAACAATTAGATGTAAACATTTGGCACTTAAGAGATGTGGATGTTGGGGTTGCAGCATGTAGACTGCATTTAGTGCCGGGGAAAAGAATGAGATGACCAAAGGGAAACATTTAGAAAAGCAGCAAAGAGAAGAAAGTCCAGAGCAAGGCCTGGGGAATGCCAACTTTTAGAGGTCACAGAGAACATCCTCAAAGGAGACCAAGGCCAATGAAACCTTGCAAGATCCTAACAGTCAGACGTGGTGCATCCCTGCTACATCCCTGCTACCCTCCCTGCTCCACTGTCAGCAACTGCGACTTCTGAGCAGGGTCTCGGGACAGCTAGCAAGGTAGAAAGGTAGAAGCACCACAAGAATTGTTCAGGTAGAGGCTGTGCACGCAAATGATCAAGTGCCGGCTGTAATTGGAAAAGCATTTTGAGAATGAGATAAGTCTGTAAGTTATTACGGAAAGCAAGATGAAGAATACTCTTCACTAGATCATTTGCTCCCATGAAATACATTTCTTCAAATGAGATGATGTACATCAGTAGGGAATATTTTAAGCCACCTAATGCTTTTAAATGTCCCTATAAAAATCCTGAAACTTTTTCAATTTTGAAAGTATAAGTGACATAGCAGAGAGAGCAACATTTATATCCAGGCCTGCATGATATTTCCCAAATGACACTTCTTTGGAGACTGGAAAATAAGGTGTAACAATACAATTGCATGCATAAATTGGTGAATAATTTAAATGCTCAGGCTAGGAGATGGTAAACAGAGCGCAGGTCTACTAAATCCAGACATGAGTCACAAAGCTAAGAAGGGAACTCATAAAAAGTTCACTGACTGTCGCTGTTATAGCAGAGTGACTGACACATTAAGAATAGAGGAAACTTATAAAAATATCAATAATCTCTTTATTATTGATGATCCTGACATGTCTTCCTGTCTTAGTTTCCTGGAAGCGATCTGGGTATTTCTACTTTCTGCTCCACGCTGGGTCCGGACAGCCAGCGGAAAGTGAGGGGCGGAGGGAGCTCGTGGGTTTAGCTTTGCTCTCCTCTCCTCTCTTCCAATTCTCACTCTTTTTCCATCAATCTCATCTCTTCTGTGTCTCTTTCTTTTCCACTCTGTTTTCTTCTCTTCTGTTCTCCTTCCTCTTCTCTTTCTCCTTGCTCTTTCTCTCTTCCATACACCATTAACAGAAAGGCTTTTCTCTTTATTTTGCAACAAAAACTTTGTTTCTACTGTGTTCTCTTTTTACCATATTGCTTCTTACTTTATAGGTTAATTAATCTATGCTTTTGACTATGATAGAACCTAAGTTTAGTGGTTTAAGAAAAAGTCCTTCTTCTTTATAAACTGGCTATCTTGCTCAAAGTTTCTAAAAGTCTGGTTTGAGGCCCGAAGCTGAATGCAGTAAGAACTCTCAGAGTTAGTGAACTTCTACCCTCCTTTCCCTGGGGATATGGGACTCCATCTCAGACTTTGTCTTAGAGCCTTGGAAGGGATGGCAAAATAATGACCAAGAAAGTAAGCAGATCAGACAGTATTTCAAAGCATTTTTTTTTGTTCCAGTAGCATGACTTACATATCTTTATACATGTTGTTTGTTAATTCATAACCAGGTATTCAATCCCACTCAAAGGCCAACATTTTGCTGAACAAAACTTCGCTCACTGGAGTTTATGGTGAAATGCATAGGATGTATGGGGTGACAACCAGAGAACTGGTGGGAATTTCTGCTGCAAGGCAAGCCACTGTCAGCTCTTGAAGCCACAGCCCGACACAGAAAGAAGATAAGATCCAAGACACCATTGGGTGGCAAGTCCTCTCTCGCCTTGCAACTGTTGGAGTTGTAAGAATGAGGTGACAGGTGGCAATAACATGCTCCAACATGTTAGGCAATAACATGCCTAAACTGATTCCGCTGTGTCTGTCTCTTTATCTTTAAAACAGGGTTTATAACAGCACCTGTCTACCTCCTGAAGGTGTTTTGAGGAATAAATGGGTTGATACTCAAAAACCACTTAGGAAAGAGCCTGTTTCATACCAAGCACTCACTAAGTGCCAACAACTGTTGTTATTGTTTGGCCTTTCTCTTCCTTTGCCAGTCTTTAAAATTCAGAGAGACAGAGATAGTAAAGCTGGACATACACTAAGTAGTCTGATTCAAATATGATAAAGTTGCCTTCTTCAAAGTCTCCTAAACCTTTATCTCCCAGAACGCCATATCTCAAACAGTAGGTCTACATGTGGCATAAACAACAATAGTAGCCAACACCGCTCTTAATCATGAACCCAAGTACTGTACTAACCGATTTCTTATTTAACTCTAACACAACTTTATGTGATAGATCCTTTAAAATTAATATTTTATAATTGCAGAAGTGGAAGTTTCTAGAGACTAAATAATTCACCCAATTGACCCAAGGTCAAACAGCAGCTGAGCAGCGAGAGGAATATGGAGCCCAGGTCTCTGCGCCTCAGAGCCTGTGGAATAAATCAAATGAACTTAACCATACAGCCATATTGCTTGTCAGGCGATTCACTTCCAAGGTCTCCCAGAGGAAGAAAAATCAGTACGTTTACCAGGCTCCTGGGCGTCGCTGGGCTTTAATTTCTACTAATGTAAATGATGCTGTACATACTAGACGGTCAATAAGATTCTTCCCATCTCTGAAACTCTACACTTTCATTATCTGGCCACAGAGCTAATTAGCAAATGAAAAAAAAAATCAGAGGTTAGGCTCCCAGAAACCACATTATTATTGTTGTGTTCTTTCCCTAAAATTGTGTCTCTTCCTTTTTGCATTTCTTCTATGTGAAAGTTACTCTGCAAGTTTGCCTTAAAGGGCAATGTTTGTTTTGTTAGAGTTATAGAAAAATAAAAACGTTTAGGTAATAGTACTCTGTATGATGTAATTTTTATAGAAATAATGTTTCGGGTGAGGCTTCATCTTTTGTCCAAGTCTTTGCCTTGCATCCCGCAGCTACGCAATATGTGAACGGCGGGGTGACTCTCACCTGCATAGCAGCAGGGGGTGACCATGGGGAAGAGTTTCCCTCTAACAGTAGATATTTGGCTTGAAGTAAGCCCTGATCAAAGATTGGACTCTTCATTTGTCCTTAGGGCCTAGACCTAGAGAAGTTTTGAAGGACTTAATGGAAATTTCACAGTGGGTTGGAGAGAAATTTATCCTCTAAGCCTTGTTATGCTTTTTTTCCCCTTCTCATGAAAATGTGGGTTTGTGGTAGAACGTAGTTTGTCACAGATACAATTTTATATTTTCTAAACAGTGAAATGTAAAGAAGAGAACAGTGTGACAATGTTGAGAAAAGGGTCGTAAATTTCTTAACATGAGTGGAATCATGGACATTTCATAGACTGTAGGTAATTGAAAAATACAGAAAAGTAGAAAAAAGAAAATAAATTATATACAACCTCACCACTTGTAAAAAACACTTTAAGCTATTGGTATGTTAATTTTTAGTGTCTTTTGCTATGCATACTTTTAATTTATATATATATATAGATATATCATTGTAATTATACCATATATGTCATTTTATAGTTGGTCTTTTTGTTTAGTAAAACAAAATCGTTTATTTTTTAACTACAATAGATTATCTTTAGGACATTGGCTTTACAATATAGAAATAATATACAAAAATGTTTCATCTAGCTAATATTTTTTATTCATTCCTGTATTTATTTATTCACTTATGAATCAAATATTTACTCAGTGCCTAAGAGGAGGTGGCACTTTTCTAGGCACTAAAGATATAAGAATAAATCAAGACAGTCCCTGCTAACAGGGTACTCAGTCCAAGGCAGAAATAATAAGGCTGTCTAATGTTAGTGACATTAATATTAAGATATTATGATGCAGGAGACATAGGAAGAACAGCTAACTTAGACAGTGGTGAAAACGGTGGGCTGCTAATGTTTTTCACAGATGATACTGAGCTGTGCTTTTCTGGAAAATATTAATTAATCACCTAAGAAGACTGGAGTAGAGGGGAGCTGGGATTTCTGGCAAAGAGAATTCGCAAAGGCTCTGGACTGCAAGTGGATGACTATTGCTGCGGCTGAGAGGATGAGAAATTGCCAGGTGAGAGGGAGGGCTGGGGATGTGTCCTCTCTGAGCATACGGTACGCCAGGGAGGTTAGCCTGAAGGCTGCTGGTGAACCAGTGAAGGATTCTAGCAGAATAAAACAGAAGCAGGTTTTTCATTTTTGCATGATTATTCTGGTAGTTTGGGGGAGAATCAATCATAAAAGTATAAACCAGAATCAGAAAACCAATAAACATAAACAAAAAGGGAGGAAATTAAGTAAGGCAATGGCACTGAAAGTGGAGAAAAGAGACTAAATTAGAAGATATTCTTATGCGCTGAATTGTGTCCTTTCAAAATTTATATTTTGAAGGCCGGGTAGGGTGGCTCATGCCTGTAATCCTAGCACTCTGGGAGGCCGAGGCGGGAGGATTGTTTGAGCTCAGGAGTTCGAGACCAGCCTGAGCAAGAGTGAGTTCCCTGTCTGCTAAAAAAGAACAAACAAAAAACCCCAAAAAATAACAACAAAAAACCCCTCATTATATTTTGAAGTCCAAACCCCTAGTAGCTCAGGATTTGACTATATTTGGAAATAAGGCCTTTTCAGAGGAGATTAGGTTAAAATGAGTTCATTAGGGTGGGCCCTCATCCTAGCCAAGGGCTGTGTTTGCAAGAGGAGCTGAGGAAAGACCACGTGCAGACACAGGGGAGGCGCCCCCTGCAGGCCAAGGAGGGAGGCTGCAGCAGAAACCAACCTACTGACACCTTGAACTTGGACTTCCAGGCCCCAAAAGGAGAGAAAATTAATTTCTGTTGTTTAAGCCACTCAGTCTACGGCATGTTGTTATGGCAGCCCTAGCAAACTGATACAAACGCTAAGGAAATAATATTAATAAAAGCACCTGTTGAGTAAATAGATGCTTGGGTTAAAAAGTGAGGTAGGAGGGGAGTACACCTGACCGCATTTGATTTGGGTGATGGGTTTATGGAGACACCTTTTACCAGGTCAGCAAACCCAAGACTGGAGTAGATGCTGGATTCAGACTGGCAAGCGGAGAGTTGGAGGAGCTTGCGGAATGTTCCGGAAGAGACGTCCGCCTGCTGTTAGAAACACCAATGTGAAGCTCAGAGGAGGTAGACAGATTCGCTGTTCCCTCTCACTGAAGCGGTTTCCCTCAGATACTTGTACTGCCAGCCCCTCATTTAAAAATGAGGGCTCAGCTCGAGTGCCATTCTATCGAGAGGTTTTCCTGACCATTCTGTGTGAACTGTCACCTGTCACCACCACCATCCCGGCTCTCGACCTGGCTGTATGGTACCCACCACCACTGGATCGTTATATATTCAGTTGTCTGTTTTCTACGCCCTCTTATTAGCATGTAAACTTCTTGAGAGCAGGAGTGTTCGGTTTTGTTCACTAACAAAATCCGCAATATATGGAACAGGCTAGCAACAATTTTTTTTAAAAAAATAAACTAACAAAAAGGAAGAAATAAGGGCAGAAGGGACAGAGAAGGAAAACGTTCACCAGTTTTCCACCTGACTTTGTATGACCCACAAACTAAGAGTGTTTTTACACTTACCAATGATTGGGAAAAAATGGAAGAATAATATTTTGTAACATGAAAAAATTATGGAATTTAAATTTCAGTGCCCATCCAGAAGTGTCGTTGGCACACAGCCATGCCCACTCGTTTATGTGTCGACCACGGCTACTTTTACCTATAATGACAGAGTTGAGTGGCTGCCACAGAAACCATACGCGGCTCATGAAGCTTAAAATATGTACTGTATGATTCTGTACGGGAAAAGCTTGCCATCCTCAGATATCCACGATCTGCAGGATCTTCTACATTGCTCGTGGGGGCATTTGGTGCCACCACTTTGGGGACATAGTTTGTCACTACTCTTCAAAGCTATAGTTAATCTCATAACAAGCAATTCTTGCTAAGTGTATAACCCTAAGAAACTCATTCACCCTTATAACAGGAGACATTTACAAGAATATTTATAGCAGCACTGTTCACAATAGGAAAAAACTTACAGACAATCCAAAAGCTTATTAACGGGAGAGTTAAAACTACACTATAGTATAGGCAGTATACAACCATATGGATGGCTCTTAGCAATATATACAGCATGATACCTTTTTATGAACTTAAAACTACAAATACATATTTTTTAGAAATATATTTACATGCAATAAAACTATAGAAAGGACATCAAGAAAATGCAGGAGTCAGTTTGCTGATTACTTCTGTGTGGACAAGGGAGAGGGAAGGGGAATGAGAAGGACCGTATGTTTAACATACTATTGCCATGATCCTCACTCTTCCAGGGGCTGCCAGCTTCATAGGCTGTTACTATGTTGTACACAAAAGTAAATTAGTTATTGATAAATAATGAGAGTATGCCACAAACCAAGGATTATAATCAGTATAATCCTGCTTATGTGAAATTCAGTTAGGGGAAAACATTGCCCTCTCCATGAAGTAATCAACTTATCCCCTTATAATGCAGAGTGGTACTCCTGATTTAATTGCTAGTTGCTGCATTCTTTTTGTAGTCCCTACAATTAAAGAAGCTTTAAAATAAGGCAATGAACCAGTATAAATGTCTCACTCATGAATAAGTGATGAGGCCCCTGTCTATGGACCAGCTGCTTTCCAGCACTCGTCGTGAGGTTGTGTGAATTATTGATGCCATGCCATAGCTCCCATAAATGTCAGCTGCCTAAATAGTCTCAGGATGTCTGTCTTCCGGCACCACGCTGGCCGCCTGTCCCTTCATGATAGCCTAGTGCTGTGTTGTGAAGGAAAGAACATAACGGCACATCCGAAAAGCTTAGTCCTAATTATTGTATTAATACAGAGAAGAAAGTAATTTACAGGTTGATGATTATCTTAGCTAGTCACGAATTAAAACCTAGGGCAATATTTCTTCTTTTGCATCAAAATATTTAAATCTTTTAGGTATTATAGCTGGAAGAGGTAAGAAATCAGAGCTTCTGTTGATAGATTCTAGTACACTTGTTCATACTGTATCCTTCTGTTTGAGAAATGTCTCTTCCTAAAGTAGTGGACCCCTTTTGAAATGTTACCCCCAGGTTACTAAATTACCCCCAGGATCTGGTGATAGCTCATTATTCCTTCCTGGGATGAGAATCTGACTCAAGTTAGGTCAAGGTGACTGTCTTCCCTTGAAGTCTGCAATTGGGTTTTGGAAACAACATCAAGTCTTTGCTGAGTACTTAGATTTCTAAGTCTTAAACCTGGGTCTGGCTATAGCTCTAGTTTTTTGTAAATACCCTGAAGTCCTTATAAAATAATCCTTTTTTCCTTCAGATAGAGTAGCTTTCTAAGACCAAGGAAGGTTCAAATATATCTGGCACCTCTCTCTGTCTCTGTTTCTCTGCTCTCTCCTCTCTCTTTCTCTCTGCCTCTCTTCCTCTTTTGAAGTCTGAGACCCTATAAAGTAATCTATAAAGTAGTCTCATTACTTATTTATTTATTCGTTTTTGATTCAGAAATATGTCTGAGTAACACTGTTATGATGGAACATTTATAATTGGATGTGAGCTTAAATTTCGTCTAGTCAATTGTCTCATTTTATAAATAAGAAAACAAAGGCCCAGGAAGGCAAATTGATCTGTCCATACATTCACAGTTATTCAGAAAGCACAGAAATACAGTTCAAGACTTCTGGCTTTTAATACAGTACACTTTCAAATAATGCAATTTTTCTCCTCTAACTATGCTATGGTAGGGAAGAAATACAAAGAAGAAATGTAAAAATATTTAAAAACAAAATTCAGGGTCTTCAAATACATAGAGTTCTCTATCATGAGGTCCCTAGTGAAATACCACCATGAGTCTTTTTGTCTTTAGAAGAACGTCTTATCTTCAGGAGAGAGGTGGACAGTGAAGAACGGACTGGCAAAGTTTTGCTAGGTATCGAGAAATCTTTGCTATTGCTTTGAGATGAATTCTTCAACAGAACACATCCAATTCTGTAAGTGGGGCTCTCGGCAGCGGTCTAACATTGCAGTTGAGTGTAGGTAATTATTGGGATTATACAAAGTCCAAACTACATCAGGTTCAAAAATGAAGCTGAGAAATATAAAATTTGCTGAAATGTAGCAGTATGCAACCATGCAGAAACCAGGACTAGGGATTCTCCTGTCTCTGTCAATTAATTGCCTGTGCTTGCTGGCTACTGAGGTTTGCCCAGAGGAAGGCTCACCAACTTTATGCGGTAACGACACAGGTGCAAAGTTTATCTGGCATAAGTAAAATCATCACTAGTCTTTCGAGCTCTAGACCTGTGTCTTGTCCCAGTATCACTTCTGAGTTGAAAGAGAAGCTTTTATGAATATCTTATTCGTGGTGCTAATTCACAAGTGTTGACCCTGCATGCTACAAACCAAATAGAAAGTGATACCTAATGAGAAAGTAGCTGTCATTCACATACTCAAGGTACTCAGGTGATCCTGAGGATGTAGTTAAGCACCTTGCAGCCCCAGTCACAGCCTTTCCTTACTGCTTTTTGGGGATTCCTTTGTCTGGATTTCTTTGGTTTCTTATGATGCCAGTACCTACTCCATTCACAAAAAAAAGTAGCAGTTAAACTCTTTGCGTTGAAATGTCATTGGATTTTAAAAGACAGTGCCTGGAAACAGTAATGATTAACACAAAAGCTTGCATTCCTGAGGGTGTAAATTTTAGACTCTGTGTTGCCCGGCCACAGGTAGCCCATATGGTACCTTTGTGTGATTTAGGAAAAGGTGCTGCTTTCTCCGTGAATGCAGACCTGTGCCAGCGCATGTAGCTTCTGAGTAGTGCAGGACCTGATTTTAGCACTGACTCAGTAGCCTGGCCGCCCTCCTTCAGGCGACAACCTGCACAACTAATGCTGAGCCCAAAGTCCACGCGTATGCACAGGTTACGCTGTGACGGGCATGTCTGTGCTGTTTCTGCCTCATTCTTTACCCCAATCCCATCTCCTTCCACACAGACACACACACACAGACACACACACACAGACACACACACACTTTTACAGGGAAAAACACCAGAGGAATTTCACGGAAAATAATTAAAAATTAAGTTGGTTAATTATTTCAAACCTGGATGAATTAAGGGCGAAAGATTATAAGCATTTATATTTTGGCCTTCACATTGTCTCCACTCATTACTCGTATCTAGTGGTGACTTTGGATTTGTACCTCAATTTGTAATTTATATATATTTTATATTATTTATATTCATATATAACTTTATATAATATATAAATATATACAGACAAATTTATATATATGACTACTCACTATAACTGTGTTATTTCTAACTTATAGTAATGATATTTATTTTCTATGCTTTTTAAATAAGTACAGCAGCATATGAAGTAATGCAACATATAAGAATATGCTTTTAAAGTAAAACGGTTTAATTACTTAATATCTTGAAGTGGGTAAGCAAATCAAGCGAGGTCTGTAAATATGAAATGTATCTGCCTCTGATTTGGAGCTGGCACATGAGATGTGAAATTAAATCAAACCCCAGGAACTGGATTTACGGGAATTGCTTTTGACCGTATTCGGTTGTTTCTGTCGAACAGGAAAGTGCGGATGGGAGGCTGTGGGCAGCACAGACACTCAGAGAGGATGTGCCCTGACACGGCCGGCAGGTCCCCGAAAGGGTTACTGAGATTCTTCTCACGGAGGTCACAGCAATCACCATCTCCCCTGGCTGCACGCCTTGTCCCAAGGACTCCACAAGCCACCAAGGGCAGCCTTCCAAGGCTGTGACCTGGGGAGACGGGGTGTGGGTGAGGCCTCCCCACCGAGGCCTCCGGGGCAGGGCAGCCTGTGCGCCCGTGGAGACGCTGCCCGCTGTGCCTCTTCAAAGCTGAGCCATGCCTTTCCCAGGAGCACCTGCTGGAGCAGAGAGGAAGAGGCAAGAAGCTCTGGATTTTTCATGTAAATAATAGCGGTGCTGCCAACTACTCTTCTAGGGAATTCCATTTACAGATTTAAATATGATGTTTTATTCCACTCTCTCATCTTCACAGATGTGTATTTCTCTACTATTTTTTATATGCAGACCATGCCATGAGTTTGACTGGTAATGGAAGAGCTCTTTATCACGCCTCATGAATAAACAGCTTTAATTTTTGTATTTGCTATTAGGACAGAATTTGAAAATATCCCTTAAAATTTACCCACTACCTCTTTTAAAACAAGGAGGTGACCTTCTATAATACTACTCTCCTTCACAGGGGAGTAAGTAAATGATTTGCCCACCTCAAAAAAGATGGTGAGTTCTGCTCAAAGACATTTCTAAAAAGGCCAAAGTAAGTATATAGATGGAATATTACTTTAAAAAATACATTATTATGTTTCATAATTAGGAAGGCATGGATTGGAAGACACACCACTGTTTTATGCACCACTAAGAAAGAAAAATATCTCAAAAGAGCTCTTTTGATCTTATTTATTATATTACTCTTGTGCATACTTGAAAATGTAAGTGAAATGAATTTGCTAAAACATTCCCCAATTCCTTCTCATTCATAGTCTAACTCTCTTGGAACACTTTGCAACTTAAATTATTGGTTGCCTCAGAGTGGTTCTCTGTGTCTTTAAAGCATTGGTGATAGAGTTCGCGAAAAGAGTCATCCTGCATTGTCTCCAGAACTTTCTTCTAAGCCACTAAGACCCATTCTGCAGGTTTTGATGCCAGTGCCTCATGCCCACAGGAGAAGACAACTATTTAGCAATCTCTGCTTGGCCAACAGAGATTTTAAGAAGCTATGAATAGAAAGATACATCCTGATTTCAGAGATGTTAAAATTGTGAAAACAATGTGCATTTGAGAATCAATGAACTATTGTTTTACCTGAGACATTGAGAGTAAATATAAGTGTTCATGTTTCACTTACGTACCTTAGGATTTATGTGGACTAAGGCACCTCCCCTTACAGAATATGTTGTGAGTGCTTTGAAGCTTTATCAAGGAGTGTCCCCAAAATGTGGATACGTGAGAAACAAAATTCTTTTCAAAGAGTTAGACTTTAAAATCTACACACGGTCCCAGTAGCAAAATGTAAACTAACCCATAAAAGATGGATTGACTGGCAAATCCGGAAGGGCCGACTTTAATCAGTTTGATATCATTTACACGTAAAGAAAAAGTGGCCAGGATGGAATTTGTTCAATTTTAGAAGTTTAGAAATAAAGAAGAGTTGTAGGAGTAGAAGTTGTTGGTGACTGTCCAGAAACTATCTGGTGGAGAGGGAAATTTTAGTCAACAGACTAAAATAATACAAAAAACAGCCTTAGCCTGTTATCATCAAGTCCTGTGATTTATGCAATTCCTTTTGTACTATGCCAAACCTCCAAATTGATCTGGTTGTGTAGAGCTGCAATAGGGAGAGGATGCAATAGTTATGTGAATTTTGAGCATCAGGGTTTCTGGAAAATTATTTCTCAAAAATTAAATGAATTGGCTTTTTAGTTTTATACATCAATCTGCTATATTTTACTTAATGGGCCATTCTCTTAGGGCTTCACCACCTCGTGTCCTTCAACAAGGTCTCTAGACAATAACAATATCATCAATGTAATGAACATCAGCTTATGAGATTTCCTGGGGAGCTCCTTATTAGATTTCCCAGGAACACACAAATATATTTTTCCGCCTGCATGTCAAGTTTTGAAGAAAAAAAAGGATACTACAGTAATGATTAAGTAGGCTAACAGGGTTAGAGACAGCAGTTAAATGATGTGAAAATTGTCTTGCATGGAGAAATCTAGACTAATTTTAGTAGCTTTGGCTATAGTTACTTTTGTAAGTTCGGGTAGGATATTGTTAGCTCAGAAAGAATGGGACCAGATTGACTCATATCCTATAAAGAAAAATTGTGGAAAGAAGCTGACAGAATTAATAAGACAAGCTAAACATAAGAAAAAAAATAAATTATATGTTTTACTTCTGTTACAATAATTAGCACATATATACCACTATCACCATGAAGAATTTCTTTCCTAATAAATCCCTGGAGGGGACTGATTTATTCATTGGAATATTTTCCAGAATGTTTTGTAGATAGTTAGTGTTCAATGACACTTGTTTTTTACTTTTCAAAGTACTATAGTTTAATATCTACATATTAACATATAGGAAACATTTTCAAATGCATCATTTAATTTAATCTTTCTAAATGACACAATGGGTTAGTTTAAAATGCACAAAGTTTGAGGCTTCAACCAACCTCTACTCTCTCTCATAACTTCTTGCTGAGTCTATAAGGCATGACCGTGGCATATTTTGTCAGATTTAGATTTGTTGAAACAGAGATTACATTTTAGTAAAGTGAACCCGTACAGTATGATCGATAACCAACTTAATGTAATCTCTCAATGTCACCTGCAATAAGAACATGCAATCTACAAGTGCCAGTGTAAACACGCTCAGGATGAAGAATTGAAGCTGCAAAGTTAATTTACGGCACCACAACTCTCATCATTAGAGTTGGCTGTCAATTACAGCCATTCACTTGTTTGGAACTTGAAGCTATTAGAAAAATTCTTTGAAAGTACTGCATGTCTTAACAAAGAATTTCAACAAACTTGTACATTTTTAAATGTGCTACAAAACATCATCCTTTTTCTTCTAAAAATCTCTTTGTTCATCTTTTACATCACAAGTAGCAAAAGTTACATAATCTCCCATCACATTCCACATTATTTATATGCATAAATAGTAGCGCTTCATTGTTGTATTTTCTGTAATCAATCAGAAATACTTAACAAGCTCCTATTATGCATGAGTTTTCTGCTTTGTGTATATATATAACGTATACTTTTATAGCACTCATACAACTAGAAACATTTTTTTTGTCATTTTATGTCACATAACTAAGCTAAGCACCTGTTGTTACTGCAGAGTTGCTATGAAGTTAGTTAGGTAATGATTTTTCACCAGATCTGGACAGGAGAAGGGGAGTTCAACAAGGATACAATGCTTTTGCCAGGGGAATCCTACACACTCTGAGCTACTAAAACCTGCCTTCATGGGCTTTTCTCCTGGTTGACCAAGGGCCCTGTATCGGACTTATTTCCAGAAGGGAAAACAACACCAGACTCATTTTGTCACGCCTTATACTTACTCCAGTGATGCTGACATTGCCCAAAGCAACGTGGAGCATTTTGACTGGAACTGCCTACACAGCATGGTTTCTATGTATGTGAATGATCCCAAATCTTTTTCCTTTGAAGATAGCTTTGAATTTTGACAACAGCCAAAAGTTACTCAGATCTAAATCTGATGAATAAATATTTTTACTTCGGTCTTTTGAACTAGATTAAAGGTCTATTAAAGGTAGGAATTGTGTCTTATATATTTATATAGCATCTTATACTTCTAACATGGTACCAGGAATCACATGGGTATTATAATGAAGTGACAGAGACGGTGGTCCCCAAAGTGACACAAACCTAATTTCCACTCTTCCACTTAATAATTTTTGAATTTAGGCCAGTTGTCCACCTATAATTCATTTGCCTCTCACATAAAAGGGAACGTTAATACTACCGACCTCACGTGAAGTTGTTCACCTGAGCACAACGTCCAGAACACAATGCTGGCTAAACGTTAGCACTTGGTTGTTGCTGTTGTTGATGTACCCAAAGTGTCAGTGATGAAGGACTAAGATATCAGATAGATAAATAGGATGGATACTATAATCAACATCATTTTTCCAGGTGACTGAAATAGAGACAGCAATATAAAGTATTTTTAGGAAGTGCTCAAAGAATTATTGTTGAAGTTAATTCCATGAATATGTCCAACCCAATTTAAATATATTTCAGCATTTAAGCTGGGACTGTCAAAACATAAATCTCGATTCTTTCATCTGTAAAATGGGGTGTGACTAGGTGATTAATATTCTCTCTAGCTCAAAACTCAGTGAGAGTATAACAACCGTTACCTGGCACACAGAACTGTGGGTTTGGTGAGGTGGAAGACAGAGGAGAGGACAGAAAGGGCAGGGGTATGCAGAGGACTCAGGAGCAACGGTAGGGGCTCTTTAGAATGTCTTGGGACAGCTCTTATTCTTTGAGGGAAAGAATACAGAACACACTAAAGCCTCATTAAATATTAAATCAGAGTTACAGTTGGAAAGACAGAAGAGGGAGGATGTCTGAAGGACGGATGTGGGGAATGAATGATACTTGGGTCAACATGCATACACTGGTAGTGAATGACTGATTAGAATTCAGTTTAATAATTTACGATCAAATTATGACATCTCTGTTTTAAAATAAAGTTCTCATGCTGAATGAAGCCTTCTGAGAATTTAGATAAGGTATTTGATTTTGAAAATGTTTGAGTTGTACTAGTCATAATTCTTGGCCTAAGGCCATACAAGTTAATAATTTTGCACAAAGAAAATAATAAATTAGGTACAAAGGTTTAGTCGAGCCAGAATTTCCTGATGTATATATACCATTGACGCTTTCAGAAATATCATTTCATATTATGTTGGATTATATTATCCAAGTAATATTATGTGTTAATAGCACATTGGGGAAGAATGTCAAGTGTATTAAACACAAAATTTTATGGACATTGTTGCTTAGGATGAGAATAAGTTTTTTAAAAGTGAGTCAATTTTTAAAAAAATATTAAATAATTAAATAGGTGATCTTGGGCTCAGCAAAACTTGTGAAGAGGGTATACAAATAGCTAATGTTTGGGAGTGGCTTTCTTAAGGTAATGAATTATCTACCAGAAATAGGTTGCAAGGAGCACATTAAAACTATAAATTTTTCTAATTTCAGTAGTTCATTGTCTCTCATAGCAACATGGTATAATACCCTGCTAGATTATTTGGAACAATTTGATACATATTTATAACACTATAAGCTCCATATAATTAGATGTTATCTAACATGTTTGTCATTGTGTACCCAGTGCCTAGCACATAATATCCACTCACAAATATTGATAAAATGAATAAACTAATGATTATATGAACTTAAATAAACACATTAAAATTCCAAAAATTGGACCCAGGGGTAACAAAGAATGATAAACATGAATATTTTGTAAGTCTGGAAAATGATTCATACTCTATCTCTTTCTGATATCTGATAAAGACCCACTATATTGTATCTAACGTTAAACTTGCTGCTAATCAAACCACACAGTTTATTAAATTTAAAAAAAGAACATAATGACCAGAGTTAGGAAGAAATTTCAAACAATACCTAGTAAGAATCTAATAGTGACTGGAAAGTCCAAGTGGTGACTTAAAGATTATGTTAAGAGAGGTGATTTGCAAAAATATTTCTGAATTGATTTTTCTGAATATTTATTAAAGATATTCCATGTTTTTAAATAACATTAGTGAGCAACTAAGACATCATAGTAGATTTTGATCACAAACTTTGAGTTTTTTAAGCTTAGCAAAGGTAAGTGATGGAAGAGTTATATCTGTGTTGAAAATAATAATTTTGCAATATATGGAGTTTTAAACTGTTTAAATAAACTATTTCTTTTGTAATTTGGTTAAAGGTAAGCTGAAATTGACATGCTTATATAACTTCCATGATTTTTTAAATTTTAGAAATGATTTATACTGTGCACTAAATATTTTTACACTATGACACAGAAAATTAATATCTCTTTTAAAGAAAGATTATTACAATCTAGTAACATCTTTATTAGATAGACTTGCCATCTATTAAAACATGCTATAGGGATACAAAAAAGAAAGCCTCAGCTCATTGACCTGTTTCTCAACCTTGTTTTCTTCTTTTCTTTATTACACTCCCACTATTAATGGGAGAGCAATCAATATGAATAAGGGCATGCCCGTAGAGCGGGAGACAAATTGAACCAGCACTGAAAATTCATTTTAATGACATTAGAGCAGTGAGTCTGATGCTCAGTGGGGCCATGATGGTCCCACTAAATGTTTTCATAAGGTTTCTGCCCAAGGCTTGAAATGGAAGAAAGAAAATATCAGTGGTTTTTATCACTAAATCTCCTACAGATCCAACTTCTTTCTAATCTCTTTTTGGAAGTAGCTAAACTGTTATTCCCATTCACTTTCTACTACCAACCAAAAATATTAAACAAATTTGTAATAATTGGCAACAAAAAATTTACCATGCAGATAGGGGACGTAATGGCATAATCATAGCATCTACAGAAACTTCTGAGCAAGCTTGGTCCTTGCTCACCCGTAATTATGTCCAGACAGACCCGTAAGATGCCACAGTGGAGGAAATGCTTAGATGTTATATAGAAAGTTAGAACATTTTGCTCTCAAATATCAATAGGAATGGAGATTAGAATTTCAAATATTAAAAATGAATATTGTATATGGGCTACTGAATCTTTTAATAAATAAAATCTGGAACTTTCAAAGGGAAGATAGAACTTGAGGAGAGTAGAGGTGGCGGGAACAATGACAACACAAAATTCTCTTTCCAGAGGTACCACGCATCTATTGCATGGCGTGTTTCTTTGTATTTGTTTCCATGTAATATTCAATTCCATTTTTTTCTCCGAACTCATTTTCCTCATAGCCTTTGTGTATGGAATGGGATAGCTATGGAGGAAAAAAAGAAGTCTTGTTGCGAAGTAGATGTTGAAGCAAAAGTCAGACAGAAATAGTGGCTTGCCAGTTCCCCCCAAAAAGGGAACATTTTACATGGAGACCCTTTAAAAACTACATGGGCTACTAGTTTTTGTACACACAGGCAGAACAGGGACTGTGGATAGAAGTGATTCAGAGAGCAATTGAAGGTCCTCTGTTTGAAAATAGAAGGTCCTCTGTTTGTCTTCATATTTTGATTTCTCTACTTGTTATTCTCTTTGAAATGGAAATGCCATGGGGAGAGGCAACATACTACGTTAATACGTTAGAGTCATATCAGATCTCTCTTCTCCAATCCAGTGGAGAACACGGGGAAGGCTGTGGAAATAATTGCTTGTAAAAGAAGACGTGAGCAAAGCCAAATGTAAAGGAAACCGCTGCCCGCGCTGGCCTGGGATTGTCGCTAACAATTAGCAGGAATGACTCAGAAGTATGATTAATAAACTAAGAACATCATTAAGGATAACTGTTACAAGGACACAGCTCTTTGTTGGGCTTTACAACAATTCACCTACATACGAGCAATGTTAAAGTAACTATCTTTTGAGTATGTTTTTCAAATTTACTACCTTATCTTGATATAGATCTTTTAATAAATAGTTGGTAAAACAACTTGGATAGTCAGTTCATATGCTGTATGGTTTGTAATTTACTTTTAAAATATATCTATAAGGGAAGTTTGATATAATTGCACGTGTGTTAGATAATACGGGTCTACATCCAAAGGTGGGTATAGGGCTGGTCAGTCACCCTAAACAATAACACACATTTCATAGTGGTTGTCTAGGATTCATTAAAAATTAGATGTCAGAGGCAGATACTACTGCAAGTGTGTATGTTAGTTACACTGATCAAAACCTGATATTTTGTTAGCATGAATAAGTTTAACTATCAGTTGCATTGTAGAAGTTGGTTTTTTATTGGTGGAAAAAAATTACCGATATTCACATAAGTTGACTGGCTAAAATAGTTTAGAGTTTCTCCCCACTCTTGAATCAAAAGGATAAAAGAATCTAGTGAACTCTTTACCTTTAATTTTCCATAATAGTGAATGAGGCTTGATTCTTAAGTAGTTCTGTTTCTCCATTTAATTAAATGGTTACCTGATCCCAACAACAAGACAAACTCAATCCTGCTTCTAGAATGTTTTCTTATTTGCTGTAAAAGAAGCATCCATACAAGGAGCAACTAGATTGCCTAAAAGGATAGACAGCTTGAACTTTTTCAAGTGTACAGAACAGGTTGCGTAGACAATTTCTGAGCCTGTTGCCAATAAGCACTTGTGAGACAGACTCTCGTCTCTAATTTGTTTCTTTATCTAGCACTGAGTTTGGTGGTGGCTACCTGTATCTACTAAATGAGCCAAAGTGACAAGGTCTATTCATGACAATATTAGAGCCAACTGTATACCAGACACTTGGCTGGACTCAATAATGAACAAGATAGATGTGGTCCCTGATCACAGCCTACACTACAGTTAACCAGCAATCGGGATAGGGGAAGAAAATTTTCAAATAATCATAATAATAGTAATTTATATTATTTTTACAAGAACCAAGGTTTTCTCAGAATGTTTCAATCTATTATAGAGTAAAAGTGATACATTTATGCCACTAAGTGATACGGAAGCCTCTTATTCAAACCTATATCCTCTGTGTAAACAGCCTTTTGTAAAGTATGTTATAGATGTACTCATGGATAATAAAATGTTTAAATACTCATTAGCATTTTGGAAAATTATAATATCTGTTTGTGTTTCAGTTTCCATATCTTCAAAACTGGAACACTAATACTTCTCGGGGTTATTGTGAAGAGTAAATGGAACAGGACAGATGAGAGCACTTACCATACTACCTCTTATATGTTAGAGAATCAATAATGAACACGTCAAGAATTATAACACTCTTTAACCAAAAAGGAAAATTTACTAATTGATATTAAAAATTCGGAGATTTAAATGAATTTAAAAATGCATGTTTTGAAGAAGTAATTAGTTCTATGGTATGAAATTATAGGATTAAAAATAAATAAGGGATTTCTGGGTTAGATGGTGAGTAAACATTGGCACACTGACATCTGTCTTTTTTATCTCCTAAAAATTCCCTAAAGATAGAAAATATGTATATGTCAAAGTATTTACTCTGTGTGTGTGTGTGTGTGTGTGTGTGTGTGTGTAAAATCTCCCACAAAGATCAAGAGAATATGAGTCAACAGTAGCAATACGATTTTGGAGGATGGAAAGGACATGGACACATGCTACTTCACCTAGTAAATCTAAGCATGCTGAATCCTAACTTCACAGTCTGGAAAGATGAGAACCATCCAACCCCCCATGGAATCCATAAAAAATGCAATAACAGATGAAGCAAGGAGAACTGGGTTGAGGCTATCGGATAGGTGATAGATACCTGGATTTCCTCCCTCGGCCTGTGGCTGACTCACTACTCCTCTCTCACTCTGGTAGATAACTGGAGGTTTGTTCTCTAGAAGAACTCCTGCATTGAGAAATACCCGTCATAGTAAAAGACAGGGAAACCATACAGAAAATGGGGATTGTCTACATTTTTACCAAATGCTGAATGTTCACGCTCCCAGATCTGTCCCTTGACTGGTTCCAAGATTGCTAGCAACAAGATTGGAAACCTCCAGGCAAGAAATTTAAAAATTTGGCTATGGAGAATCTGAGAAAAGTAAAGAAAAGAAAACTAAAAATGCTGACAAGTGAGGAAAAGTCTAAAAAGGGTCCACTCAGCCTCCTCTACAATGAGGTGATCAAATAACTTATCATCCAAACATGGACACCATTGAAAGTGAAAAGGAAGGTGATTAATAATTACATCAGGGCACCATGGATTAAGTGGGAGTGTGCTGGTCATACTATGACGTGCGGTTACTCTAATCTACAGTGAAGTTCAAAGTCAACAAGACCCTCCCTCCCCTACTAATAGTCACACTACTAAAAATGATCAGGACTCTGAGGAAAGCTGCAAAGGTCAGGTGAAAAAACCCAGAAAAACAAAGCGGATAAAGGAACTTGGGGAAACTTAAGGAAGAAGGGAAAAAGGATGTTTATTATCCTGGAGATATAACAAAAATTTCATATTCATAAAGCAACAATAGAATGCTACTAAAAAAGAACTTTTCAAGAAGAAAAAAAGAACTCTTTGATTTAAGATCACAGTGAAAAGTATTCCAGAAAACAAGAACAGAGAGTTACAAGAGACAAAATCATGAACAGATAAATGACAGGAAATTTAAGGACATGAGTTGCCAGTGTGAAAGTGAACACCCAGCAAATGGATGGAAATTGACCCATTCCAAGGCACACTGCTATGGAATTTCAGCACATCTGGGACAATAAGAAGATTCTTCCAACTTGTAGAGAGAAGAAATTGGTACCACTAAAGCATCAAGAAGCTACCAAAGGACACACTATATTCAAACTAGAGAGTAAGATTAGAATGAAGAAAATGTGGGAAATAGGAAGCATCAATTTCAGCATAGGAGGAAACGAGGAAATTCTTGGATGAGTAAATACAGCTGTGGTGAAGGGAAGTTCCATGACGACGATGTGTCCAGGGATAAAGAGCAGGGAGTGCAGGCTGGAATTAAGTGAAATGTCAGCCGGATGCTCATTTTTAATTTACAATGTTTTTAAACCTTGGAGCAGACGATGTCAGACTCTACGGTGTGCTAATACTAATAAATTTCCTGCTCCGACCTCCATGTCCTGCTGCCTACAGCAGTGAGGGCATTCAGTGGCTTTCATTTCACCTTCCAAAATTACGCTGCCTTGCCTTAACCCTGAAACCTAGAACTACACTGAGTGAGCTTAGAAGTGGAAAGGTCAAATATGGGTCATGTGAAGACAGAATAAAATAGATGCACATAAAAGCAAAAAACAAAAAAAGAATTAATAGTGATGATAAGGGTGATGATATAGCGAGTTCTTGACTAGTCCCAGTTTTTAGTACTGATTTTGTTTGTTCAAACATATAGATAAAAACAAAGTAAGAGATAAATAATTACGTGAAGAGAGGTCAGCCCTGATGAAGCCATCTGTATGAAAATGCAACAAAGAGATGTTTTTGACAAATTCTGCCACGAGGATATTTTTTTCCAAAGTTGTTTTCTCACTCTTCATTAACGAAACCATTCCTCTCATGCAGCGGTCGTGTTTACGTGGGGCACTGATGAGCTTTAGGGATCCTGGTTTAAGTCAGTTCCAAGAAATCCGACATGGAATATTTGCCAGATTAGGCAACATACAAGCATATAATAGTATTGGTGCACTCTATTATATTGTTTTTTTTGGTTGCTGTGATTAGACAAAGATAAAAGATAAAAAGAGAGATTAGCCGCCGTATGAGATTCTCTCCCTGAAATTTCCAGGGACATTCTGATATGGAAATCGATTTACTCAGAAGGAATGAAAAGTGACCCACGCAGCTGAAAATCCTAGGCTTCGTAGAGACAGAAACACAGTCATTATTGGCTTTAAATTTAGCCAGAAGAGAAGAATTCCTAGTGAAAAAGTGTGAGATTATTCCTGCGGTTTGTCTTTTTTTTTTTTTAATCATAAAGCAATGTGCTGATCTTAATTGGATTTCTCCAATGTGTTCTTTTTTTTTTTTTCTTTTTTCCATCCTGTCTGAAGAGTTGATTACCACGGGCTAGACAAGAGTTCCAGACTCGAAATGCCAGAGGAAACCAAAAACAGTCTCCAGCCATGTGCAATGTGAAGCCATTCTCAGATTTTGGGCAGAAAAATTGCACAACACAGATAATGCTTTTAAGGTACAAAAAAGGACCTTATATTTAAGATGTTGTTTGGCAGGTTATGTGAAAATATTTGAAGGTGGAAGTATCTGCACCGTGTCGGAGGCTCCAGAAGCAACTGTGAGGCTCCTGTTGTGTACGCAGCAGGGTCACTTCATCCCGATTGTGTGCGGGGTTCCACACCCCTTCCCAGGTGCTACCCTGGGGTGTGGCCCTCCCTGGACCTCTTATAGTTTTCCTTTTCTTCTCTTGACTTAAATTTCGAAAATCATTTGAGAACTTTCACAGCATTAACCTATCACTGTGACTGACACACAACGAAGGAGAGGTTTCAAAGAAAGCCTGGCAGGTAGAAGACATCTGCAGAATAAGAGCTCGGACCCAGAAGGGAGTCCTCGGCGAGTGGGTAATCAGTTACAGAGGAGAGTTCTTTATGGGCTGTGTTTGATCAGTGAGTTGGTTCCTAGATTTTCAATTGAAGCTGTATGAACAGAATTGAATTCAAAGATTTATACTGATTGTGAGGAACTGAAATAGCTGGACGCGGGAAGCAGGAGCTGCCGAGTGATTACAAAGGTTTCTAACAAAGACAGCTTGCGAGAGGTCGGCGAAGAGGAGAAGACGTGACTCCAGGAAGACACGGAGGAGCGCTGTTCTGCGCGCAGGTTAACTCCAGAGGAGGCAAACTAGGTCAGGAGGCAGAAAGAGGAGGGAAAACGTCTTTGATGAGAAAAAATAAAACTGAGTGGATGGGATAAAATGGAAGAAGCCAGGGTCTCGAGGCTTAAGTTTAGGCCATGCACGCATCAGAGAAGGGACATGGTGCATGATAGACAGGAAAGGAAGGCGTTAGACGCCCAGGAGTGCCCAGCTTGTGAATGTTAATGAGCCCTAATACAGAATAGGAGACTTCTGTGTGTCCTCATTTCTAAAGTAACCAGTTTCTTTTCAATAAGGGGAAGAATGTGGCACGATAATGTTTAATATTGCAGACGATACCCAACGCGATTCCACTCAGTCCTTTCGTGTTCTCAAACAAGATTTTGCTAGATTTAGCTTAACACTTTATACTGAAAAATGAAGTAGGTATTGGGGATAGAATTTAAGCTATCCTAGAAGTTGGGGTCCCCAAACCCTGAGGGATGATTAACCTAGAGGCACAGGAAATATACAAGTTATTAAAGTTAAATTGATACTAATTGCCTAATAGTTTATGTCATATACTGACTTCATTTAAAATGTGTTCTCTGATTAAAAACCCCAAGGCATTAGTTGGACAATTGAGAAGTAAATAGTTCATAACGAGAATGCTGTCCAAAGCTCAAACAATGAGTTAGAACTGGGGAACTTTTGATGATAATGAAGACCTAGGAGTAAGACATGCTCATTACAGAAATCATATTACCAATCATACTGCAGAGTCCAAAATGAAGAGTTCTGTTCCTACACACATGTGAGCTCGCAGACATGCACACATGCACACACACAGACACATCCGCCACAGATAGTAACTATGAACTGACTGACTAAAAAGTCAAGCTTCACGATTTACTGTGTGTGTGACCCAGGACTTAATTTCTCCGAGTTGTAATTTCATTATCTAAAAATTGGGAATACTAGTAATAATACCTACCTTGTGAGGTCATTGTGAGTTACTGGATGAGTTAATGCATGTGATCTACTTAGAATATGCCTGGCATTTAGTTTGCCCTCAATAATATATGTAGTTACAAGTATAAAATATAAAATCTTTAACATACGCTTCCTAATGTGTTAGTAATTCTCATTTCTACCTGGTATAAGCAATTTTTATTTTCGCTTATCTTTATTATCAAAATTTCTTTTATTGAATAATACATTAAAACTATAAGACTAATAATAATAAAGCTTAATATTTTATAAACAGAATGTGTCACTGTTGTTCAAAACGTAGGAAGAACATTTTCAAGGTTGCTGGAATTGTGACTGTACCGAGGCACATAGGTAGATGCAGTAAAGAGAATTCTTCAACATTCCTGCCAACCGTGGGCACACCTGCAGAATCCCCTCTCCTAGAATGCAGGTGGGGCCAGCAAATATGATGGGATATCACTCCTGGAATTGGGTTACTTTAAAAAGAAAAGGTGAAGAGATTTTGCTGATGTAATTAAGGTCTCTAACCAGTTGACTTTGAGTTAATCAAACGGGTAATTGTCCTGGGTAGAGACGACCTAGTCAGATGAGCTCTGGAAAGTGCACCTAGAGGTCCAAGAGATCTTCCTGCACAGGCAGAGCCCCTGGCTGGGACCTGTGAGCCGCCCCTAGGAGCTGACAGCAATCTGTGTCCAACAGTCAGGACAAAAAATAGGACATCAGTCTTAAAACCACAACAAACTGAATCTATCAACAACTTGAATGAATTTCCAAGAGGATTCCAAGTTTCAGATGAAACCCAAGCCCTAGCTCACACCTTGGTCTCAGCCTAGTACAACTGAAAAGTCAACCCAGCTTACGTATACCCTGACCCACAGAAATGATAGATAAGAAATTTGTGTTTTAGCAAGCAGCTAAGAAAACAAATACAGTCACCAGTTGCTTAACAACAAGGATATGTTCTGAGAAATTCGTCATAAGGCAATTTAATTTTTGTGCGAACATGGTAGAGGATATTTACGCAAATCTAGATGGTGTAGCCTACTACACACGCAGGCTATATGGTACAGCCTACTGTTTCAGGGCTACAAACCTGTACAACATGGTAGTGTACTGAATACTGCAGGTAATTGCAAAAAGCAAATAGTATTTGTGTATCTAAACATACGTAAACATAGAAAAGGCACAGTAAAATAAGGTATTGTAATCTTATTATAATCTTATGTTGTCCATTGTTGACTGAAACATCATGACCGTGCTATGGGGTAGGAAGTGCTTTGCTTTGTGGCGTGGGAGGTGGAGGATGGGGAGGTTTGTGATACTTTCCGCTAGAGTCCAAGCCCACCACCCCAAGGCTCATTTACCCTCTGCCCACGCTGAGCTACTAAAACCTATGAGAAGAAAAATAATAAATAAAATAATATTACTAAGTACAAGTGCTTAGAAACTTGAGTAACAAGCTCTCCATAAATATTAGATTAAAAACACATGAACAGCTTTTACCATTATAGAGGATAATAGAATTTGATCAGCTAAATCCCAGGGCTTTATAAAGCACAAATTATGTAAACAAGCTTAATGGCTTTTTGATAAAACTACAAAACCCGTGCTAGGAAGAAGGCAGGACAGGTTCTTTATCTGGACTTGAAACTTCACGCACTGAAGCACAGATCTTATTTAAATTATAAAAAATTAAATATGAATGCAAAGATAGTTATAGAAAACATGAATTAGAGGATAAAATATATTAAGAAAAATATTGTGTTAGGTTTACAGAGAGGCAGTAAGGGTCCAAGGATAATGGCTGGATCTAGTTTTATTTATTATTGTCATTAATTATCAAGCAGAAAGAATTAAATGAAACTTTAAATATAATAAAAGCTCAGGGTTTCTAGAAAAAGAAAGCTGGTAAACACCAGAAAAGAATAGAAACAAAAGGCTGAAATATTAGGAAAAATGTATAATTAAAAGAGGCAAATATTAAATGTATAAGATAGTATACGTTCATAAAAATTATAACACCAAATTTTCAGAGAGAGGATAAAAATGGAGCAGAAAGGGGAAGATAACAATGACCATATTTTATAATGTGCCCTAAGGTCTGAAAAAGGAAATTGGGCTTTGGCTTTTCACGGAATGGTGAGTTCCTCTGCAAAGGATTCAGTGAAAATAGCCTCTCCTCAGTGTCAACCGTGCCGCACTGGAAACGCTCTGTCATTCAGGGCACCCCTTAACTTCCAAGAGATGTAGCTCTGGACTGCAGGTAGTCAAAAGAAGAATTGTACGGTAGAAAACTGCCTTATGATAAAAATGAATAGAGCCAGTTTATGTCGAATGTGGCCAAGGCATGAGAAAATTCAAGCTCATTTGAGATAAGAGGGTTCAGTCCCTAAATTATTTGACCATGAGTGGTGATTTTCTTTCACATTTCATGGTAATAACAATATTTTTCCTTTTTTTTTTTTTGAGAGGCAGTGTAGAAATCAATTTATGCCAATACATATTTACAAGGAAACTGAGACAAAGAGACTAATTAATGTCCTCTATGTCCAGCAGTAAACTTGTATCTTTTCTGCCGACAGGACCGATTTACCTGGTCCAACTACAGGGCTCTAAAGCAACATGGCATCCCACCACTGTCTTAATGCTCTCCTGCTCTTCTTGGCTCCATCCCATGGGGCTACTCAAGGCAGGAACCTGGGAACCACTTTTAGCATTTTCTATCTCACCAGCAATAGTCTGGCCAACTCAACTTTTTAAATACCCATCAAATCAATGTCCTCCTGTTTTATTTTATTGTCACCACCTTAAGTCTCATTTTTGACTTGTGAATTACTACGGGGCTTTCTACTTGTCTCTCTATCTTATGTACGGATCTTCTTTGAAGGACCTTATTCACAGCTGCCAAGGTGATGTTTTAAATTTACAGTACATGATTATATGATTCTTTTGCTTGAAACCATCAATTGCTTGCTTTCCCTTCAGGACCACGTTTCAGCTGCTTTGCATTCCACACAAAGCCCTTGGTAAGTAGAGCTATTTTTCCTCCCCCCAATTTCCTAGCCCCATAGTGCTCACTTGTTCCTCAAGACTCAGCTCACGAGTCAGCTCTTTTGTGGAATATTTTGCTGGCCCCCTGTGCGGTCCTGGAAATACTCTGTCATTTCGGGCACTCCCTAATTTTCAAGGGGTGTAGCTGAATCCATGGCATCCCCACGCTGTCTATGCAGGCTCCTTAGAAGGTTCATCATTTCTGGCCATACCACGTTCCCTGCATCCTAGTTGCTACTATTTGCCACTCTTCTGATACACCACTGCACCCCTT